>QEPC01009174.1:1498187-1514532 GCA_003113815.1 Sphenodon punctatus | reverse complement strand
TGTTCCTTACCCCTGATCCCTCGCTCCCCTGCCTCTGGTTCCTTGAACCCTGCCTCTAGTTCCTTGATCCCTCACTTCTGGATTCCCTGTCCCTTGACCTCAATGATGAGCTGTAGGCGTTCTTAGACCAGCAGTGCTGGGATCCATGCTGAACACCCTAGCTCCTTGGTATTGGAGAGCGGCTGAGAGGTTTCCCCGTGTGTACTAAGGGACATCCCAGATTCCCTACACCCCGTTTCCCCCTCCTGTCTACCCACTTCCCCTCCCCTTTCCCTGGCTCCGCCCCCGGAGCCTGACAGCAAGGTATTCCAAAACTCGACGAGGCCACTGAGTGTCCGGTCGGCAAGATCAGCGGGTAACTCCCCCAGAGTAGTCCGGAACCTCTCTGGTTCCATCAATCTCCAGGGGCAGACCAACCAAACTGGTTCCACACCCCTCTGTGGGCAGACACGTGCCGGGAGACAGGCCTGTACAAGGTAATTATCCATCCATGACATGGGGACCGTTGACACTTCCCCCACTAACGGATTCCCCACCTCAAGGCCAGTGCAGAAAATCAAATTAAGGGTATGTTCTCCATATGTCGGGCCGCTGACCATTTGGCCGCTGACCATTAAGGGCTGCATTAGTTGATCCTAACAGCCATATGCTGGTAGTAAATATTTACATTCCCCCTTTTGGGATAAGTATGGGTTCTTTTCTATATAAACTGGTTCTTAATCTGAATCTAAAAATTCTTAATGGCAATCACAATGGAGATAAACTGGGCAACTATACCTTTTTTTAATACTAGAGGAGGCCATTGCATTGATTATGGCTTGATTACCAGCTCACTAGATAACTATTCATATTCCTTTAAGATAGGGAACCAAGTGGATAGTGACCATTTCCCCCTGATTCTTCAGCTAGCTGTCTCCCCCTCCTTGTCTTTTAGATTGTAAGCCACAGGCAGGGACCGCGTCTATTTCTATGTTCTGTCCAGCACCAGGTCTCACTACTGGTGCTATATAAATGTTTGTTGTTATACTAATAATAATAATAATAATTAATCATTAATAATAACTGAAAAGGGTCCTGATGTGGTAGAAATTTGGGGCTCTATTGAACCAGTTTGTGAACACTGGGTGCATTGGTCCTTAGAAGTAGCTGATGATATTCTGAAGGTTCTCAATTCAGAGTTGTGCCCTTGTTTTAGCATTAAATACTTTAATAGCCATCAGAACCCTATTGTTCCCCTTCATATGAAAAAATCTCAGGATGGCTCCTTTATTAGCCAAAGCTAAATTTGAAGCCATCTTATAGTGTTTATTCCAACTACCAGAATTTTTGAAATTAACGCCCAAATATTTATACTGTGGAACCTGTTGGATATGATGAAGTCCTAAGGACCAGTTGTAAATTGTCCTTTCATGGCTGAACACCACAACTTTTGATTTAGAATAATTAATTTGCAATTTGTTATTTGAGCAGTAGTGTAGCCTTGGCGCACACCAATTCGGCTCATAAACCGATCAGTCAAAGAGCCATGTTTGTTATACTTTATCTTCAGGGATGTGTTGGAGTGGAGCGCGTGTACTAGATACAGCAGCCTACGGTCAATGGACGTCCTTTCCAGTTTCTCTCAAAGTAATAACCTATTGACCAAATCAAAAGCAGACTTTAAGTCGATAAAGGCTGCAAAGAGCTTTTTATTTTTGAGGATGTATTTCTCTGTTAGATACGATAGAGTTAGAATATGATCAGTTGTAGATCGGTCCTTTTGGAACCCAGCCTATTCAGGGAACATGATATTAGCATCTTTGGACCAGGTAAGAATAAGCCATGAGAGTAATTTGACATAAAGTTTACCAATAACGCTGAGAAGACTAATAGGGCGGAAATTAGAGGGGAGGTCTCTGGAACTCTTTTTATAAATAGGCACCACGATGGCCTCTGACCAACCGATGGGAATGAAACCTGTGTCACTGACCCAGGTAAAAATGTCCGCCAGAAATGGAACCCACCAATCTTTATGGACCTTCAGAAATTCTGCAGGCCTCTGTCAGCAGAGGAACAAGAAAGAGAAATAAAAGTGAATAGTCCATCACGCTTTATCAGCAAAGCATGGGAGGGGCTTAGACCTCAGTTTTCACCTTGTCAGTTGCAGGTGGTTTAGCTGTTGTTCATGCAGGATCTTGCAAACTAAGTCATTCACATGAGCAATAAAAATGTACAGAAAGCAAATTGTGCCGCATTTTATGTCTCGTGTGAATGCAGCCTTATAAGCTGCATGCACTCATACTTTGCCATGGTCTTTCAGTCCCAATCCTCTTCCTCTGCAGGTTGGGGGCAACACTGAAGCTGGGGACAGCAGGGAGCTTGCTGCTCCCTGACCCCCTGCTTTCCCTCTGTGTTTTCATTTGAGTTGGAGAGAATGGGACAGCTGAGTACTGGGGAGCTGTATATGGGAGAACAAGGTTAATGGTTGCAGGATTTGTAGAGGGAGACAAGACTGGGGGGAAGTTGGGCAGTGGGGGAAGTGCCTGTATCATGAGGGGGCAGCCATGTTCTGGGGGAGTGTTTATGGGGGGACAAGGCTGAGAAATGGGTGATGTATATTCGAGCTACTAGATGTTGGAGAGGCAGGGTAAAATATTGTAATAAATAAATAAATGTGTATGCATGGACAAGGCTTATGGGGGCAGGCAGGGGTGAGGGTGGGGGAGTGTATGTATTGACAACAGGCAGACAGGTGCTGGGAGGGGTGTATATTGGGGGACAAGCCTGAGAGATGGGTGGTGTATATTCACAGATAAGGCTGGGAGGCAGCCAGGGTGGGGAGCAGTGTTATACCCAGGTGCTGGGGGGCATATATCACATCACATCACAATTTAATTTATATCCCGCACTTTCTTGGCATTACAGCTGACTCAAGGCGGCTCACAATGTAAATGCACAAAAACCCTCACAGGGGCAACAATAATCAATATTACAATATCAAAATAACAAAATTACATTTTCCCATGCAGGGGAATTTATTATAGCTACATCACACACTACAAAACGCCCATCCCAACCCAACTGTTTTCTTATCCCACTGTATAAAATTAATTATCACTTCCAAAAAACCTCCCCCCCCTAAAAAAATCCCACCACTGACTGGCCCTGCTGCCACTAGGACCAGCACAGTGGCAATTCCCGACCCAACCTACCATTAGGGTTGGGGCAGGGCCCCCACCTGCTGCCACCAGGTGGTCCTCCCCCTCCAGCCCCCCACACTGCCACCAAGGGTCAAGCCGAAGAGAGACCTCCCCTCTTCCACTCCCCCCAACTACAGACCCTTACCCCAACAGTCTTACACAGTAACATACACACCCCTTACACCCAAATTCCTCCCACCTCTCTCCCATTTTGCTTCAACATTTTTTATACAGTATCTCCCCTAGTCCCCAAAGGGCCCCTAAGAGCCTCACCCTTTGGCCGTGACGGCTCAGCCGTGCCGGGCTTGTTCTTATAGCCCTTCCGGGTCGGGCGTTGAGGGGTGGGGCG
This sequence comes from Sphenodon punctatus, assembly GCA_003113815.1. Classification (NCBI taxonomy): domain Eukaryota; kingdom Metazoa; phylum Chordata; class Lepidosauria; order Sphenodontia; family Sphenodontidae; genus Sphenodon; species Sphenodon punctatus. Next base: position 1,511,004 of record QEPC01009174.1, on the reverse strand, counting down.
GGGGTCCCGCCATGGCAGCCATGTGTGCCAATGTCCTTTGCTCCCCTCCCCCCCTTCCAGCTCACAGTTTGTTGTTTTTCCTTTCCTGCAGGGACTGGAGCAGGCAGCCCATCCCCCCGGCAGCGAAGCAGCGATGGCAGATGGAAAGGTGAGTCCCATATATGATGGGAAAAGGCTGAGCAATGGGTGATGTGTATTTCGGGGACAAGGTTTGAGGAACAGGCAAGGTTGGGGGCTAAGTCTGTTCATGACTTTCATATGTACTTTCAGTTGGGTTGGGAACAATGGGACATCCAACTACTGGGCGGTGTATATAGTGGGGAACAAGGTTGATGGGTATGGATGTGTACTGGTAGACAAGACTAGGGTCAATCAGAGGTGGGGATCAGTGGGTGTATGGGCAACAGGTAGCTAGATGCTGGGAGATTGTATATGGGGGGACAAGGCTAGGGGGAGCAGTGTGTTTATGGGGATGGGGCACACAGATGCTGAGGCAGGGGGCATATATGGGGAGAGATGGGTGATGAGTATTCCAGGACAAGGTCTTACAGACAGCCGCTGACTGAGAGGGGAGCTATAAATGAAGGAGAAATTATGACTACAGTGGAGACAGGGATCAAGTCCATAATACTGGAGCGTGGAGGAACTTCTTGTCCTGAGCTTCAGCGTTGCCCCCAACCTGCAGAGGAAGCGGGCTGGAGCTGAAAGGCCAAGTGAAAGTGTGGGTGTGTGGAGCCTAAGTTGTAAATTAACACAATGTGCAAGACTCTACAATGTCTAAACTGCTTAGATGGCACGCAAGTTAAGGCACAAGCCTTATCTTACAATGTCCATGTTTTATGGAGCATGGGTGAATTTTTAAAGAGCCTTAACTCCTCTCTTAAATGGTAGTTTTTTGATCCTGGAATATAAAGACACAGTGTAGTGACGTGTTGAATGCTGAAGTCATGAACTAACAAAATATCAAATACCAAAGTACTCGAAAACAGAATACCAAATAAACTGAAAAATACCAAAGTACCAAATTTCTTGACCACAATAAATATGAAAATGCATATTCATTTCCTTCTTCATTAACGATATAGTGGACCCTCTGGCAGGAGATACATTTCATCCAGTTTATGTAGCAGGTAGAATAACCATGTTGCTGTACGCAGATGATATGGCCCGCCACTCATTGCCACCTCAAGGGTAGGCCTGAGGAGAGTGATAGGGCAGTTAACGCAGTATTATATAGTTAATAGGCTGAATATTAACTGCGACAAAACAAAGGTAGTTTTCTCCAAACGACAGGTTCAGTATGACAGGAGGTTAGGATCAGAACGGCTGGAGCAGGTGGATTGCTATATATATATCTAGGGTTAACATTCTTTGCAACGGGTGCTTGGGGTAAGCACTGGGAAGTTACTGGCATGAAAATACTACAAGCGGCAAATGGGGTTGTCAAGTTCTGGACAAAATACGGTGGCAGACAGTTGTTACTGGCCTTGAAATTATTAGACCATTAAACTGATTCCTAAGGCCATATATGGTGCCGAGATTTGGGGCGGCCAGAGGAATCTGAGTTTGGAGGGCTTCCAGAACTTGCTTATGAGAGCCTTGTTAGGCTCTCCAAAGGCTACCCCAATCCCTCTGATACGTTCTGAATTGGAGATCCTCCCAGTTAGATCTAAAGCCCAAGGGAGGTTACTTAGATACTGGTTTAGGCTAATGGATATGGGAGAGGATACTGTACCTGAAGCATGCTGGCTGGAGACAATGAGTGCTGACTCAGAATTTAGCTGGAGAGAGGATCTGTCTAAGCTGCTTAGGGGATAGATATTTACTTTTAAGTCAATCTATACCTGCTTACGTCAGAGTAAATATATTGCAAAGACTGGAGGACATAGCTGGACAAGAGCAGCTTTCATTGACATCGTCCAGCAAAGTGGCTCCACTTTACCCCAGATTGAAGGAGACGTGGGGTAGGGGAAATTATTTGACCAGCCTCTGTCATTTTAAATCCAGGAAGGCATATACACTCTGCCGTTTTCAATTAATGCCCTCTAAAGTAATTGAAGGACGTTACAGCCAGACCCCATGGGACCTGTGCAAGTGTCCTTGTGGCTTCAAACAAATCGATGATCTGCAACATATAATCTTAGATTGCTGGTTTACGGAGCCAGTGAGGACAACTGACTGAACAAGATGTTGCGGGGGGAAAGTTCTGGCCAGGTATATATGTCCTCCAGTATTTGCTGTCTGGAAAAAACGCGGAGCAAGTGCGAGAGATAGCCAACATATTATTTCTAATACTGGAGGCCAGAGTAAAGAAGGGTAGATTTAAGTTGGCGGATAAGAAATAGGAATCCCGCAGATATACATTTAATTAATCGTTCCATCTCTCTGGTTAACCAAGTATGAACTTTGTTGGTTGAGATCCTAAGTGTAGCCTAAAATTAGCCAATGATGTAAGATCTAAGTCGAGCAATGGGAATTGGTATTCTGAATATTAGCTCCATAAATATTAATGAAGACTTAAGGAGGCCTGGTGATGGTCAAGGTCAGGAGTGGAAGGGAGTTCAACCCACAGTCTTGGATTCTGCTCCTATAGATGGGCTAATGGTGGCAGAGGTGCAGCTACTGGGTGATTCTCAATGGCCATGGCTTGTGATAAATGATTATTATCTGTTATTACCTGTTATGGTTTGTTATAATTTTGTGTAAGAATCTAAGTCCCTGTTTGTATAAATGTTATTTTAGGTTGGCAATAACCATGTGGTTACGCCATTAATAAAGAACTTACTAGTGCTATAATTTCCAAAAATGAATATTGAAATTCAGTTCATGAGTTTGTGTTGGGAAATTTGTTTCAGCTCTAGTTCTGCTGGTTATCCATCCCAAGCACAGAGACTTTTTACAGAGTGCTCCTCATTCTGAATGTACTGATCTCTCTCTCTCCAGTCCCACATATGCCAGTCAGCTGAAAGCAGCATGAAGTAGTGAGGGAGCAGTGCTGGGAGAAATTAGCTTTTTGTTTGAATTGTTTCATAAAGTATTCTGTTATCTGAGGAAACTAGGGACCACATTGTAAGAGGGGTGGAGTAAGGAAGAGTGAGTTTTAAAAAAAATAAATCTGTGTCTCTGGGAGTTCCATGGATCCTGCTTGCTCACGTGCAGATCCTCTCTGGGTGAGACACCAATGGATTCCAACAGAGCATCGTGACGTTCCCCCATCTGGAGAAAGGCTGGATTCGTGCCGTTTTGCTGGATGTACATTGTGTTCCACGGACATCCTGAATCTGTGCTCTGAAAACTTACATCTGACTCAAGGGGAAAGTATTGATAGTGGATATGACAGCAGATTGTCAACAGCGTGGAAGTTTCAACATGAAGCTTGCTTGGAGATATTGCCATCTATTGTTTTAAGTCTTGATTGCAGTGCTTTATTAACAAGTGGCTGATTTTTCTACATTTAAATAATGTTCAATCTAGCTCTCAAGGGATCAGTGTGCAGTTCAGGAAAATACATGGCCGATTTTTCAAGAAGGGATGTGATAGGTATCTGAGGGGTTTTTTTTTTTGCAGAGTAATAACTGATTCGCAATCAGTAAAGACAAATGCAGCTGAAGGTTTAAAAACAGAACTTTACTTAAGACTTTCCAGGCACATATCCTTAGTTGCATCTAACTAGTAGTAAGACAAAATGGAGACCGAGACAATGAGAGGGAAGAGAAGAAGGAGTGGTTACACAAAGGAATTCAACTGTAAAACCCCATCTCCCTTCCATGTACATATACACTTAGCAGCGCCATCTGGCGGCTCTATAGTCAATTACTTCTCTTAATGCAGCAGGCATTAACTTATGGATGTTGCATATACCAACACCCCATCTCAACAGACAGAAGTTATCCTACTAAACTCATTTTACTTAGTAGCTTTCGGTGCTGCTCTCCTGCTAAAGGTTTTGTTAGGGCATCTGCTACCATGTCTTCTGTAGCTGTCTTTGCCCATTTGTTGTGTTCCCCTTCTGACATATGTAAGATGTCTTCCCATGTTGATGGCTCAGAGCCTCATATCTGCGTTTGCTAACTAGCAAAAAGGAGGACTACTATAATAAAAGCTGGGCCAAGATGCAGGTAGATGTTTTGACAGGTAACTCTAAAGGATTTTGGTCTTAATAGAATATATAAATTCCTTAATAGAATTATAAAGCCAAAGAGGGGATGTCCTATCCAGCCTATCCCTTGCAGCATGTGGAAAAAAATTTTATCTGAATTATATGCAGAGAGGGAAGTGATAGTTGGAGATCTGGTTCAGGGGGAGAGACACCAGCCTTCGTGTATATGGCAGACAGAGGATTTTTCCTCGGATAAAATAGTAAGGATTATTCAGGCCCTTATGTGTAACAAGGCAGTGGGGCTGGATTATATCTCTGCTGAAATGCTGCAGGCTGCCCCAGAATGGTGGGGCGCAAATCTTATCGACCTTATTTTACAACATCAGTAAAGTTGGTAGGATTCCGAAGATGTGGACCCAAAGTGTAATAGTCCCCATTTTATAAAAGGTAATATGCAAGATCCGGCCTGTTATAGACCCATTAGCCTTTTGTCAGTAGTGGGGAAGATATAAGCAAGGATCCTCCTGGGGCATCTTGAAAAATGGGCAGAGACAGGTAATATCATTCCTCCCGAACAGTTTGGATTCCGCAAGGGTCTATCTATGCTGGATTGCTGTTTTGTCCTCCAACATTTGATATTTAAATACGTTAAGTTAAAAAAGGCAAAATGATATCTGGCCTCTATTGACTATACAAAAGCTTTTGATATGGTGTCTAGAGAGAGGTTGTTGGAAAAGCTGAAGGCCTGGGGGATTAATGAGAATTTATTAAGCGAAATCTGTGCATTATATTTCAACAATGAGGCCTGTGTTAGAGTGGGACAGAGTTTAAGCGAACCGATAGTCATAGGAAGAGGTGTTCACCACGGGTGTGTCCTGGCTCCACTCCTATTTAGTTTATATATGGTGGATTTAGTTACCTACATTCAGATGAAGGAAACTCATCCGCCTAAGGTAGGGGACACCCAGATATCTATACTCCAGTTTGCTGATTACTTGGTTATCCTTTTGCAGACAGAAATTGGGTTAAGGCGGGCATTTAACAGCTGTCATGACTACTGTGAACTTAATGGGCTAGAGATCAATGCCTCCAAAACTAAACTTATGGTTCTGGGTAGAGGGAAGTACCCACGGTTGTGGAAGTTAAATGTGGGCTCGATAGAAGTGGTATCCTCCTTTTCTTACCTTGGAGTAAATTCACCAGAAGAGTCTCTTGGAATGAGCATCTCCATGTAAGATCTAACAAAGTTGCCCAAGCCCTTAGTAGGGCAATAACCATTTCAAGGGGGGTGCCTCTCTCCATGTTTTTGGAGGTTTACCATGCTAAGATCCAGATCCATTTTTGGTCTGGAGCTGGTGTCCACTCCTAATATACTATTATTAGAGTGCAAAATAAGTTCTTGCGCCGACTTCTTAAAGTTGGCCCCAGGTATTCCGGGTCCAATTCTCCGCGCAGAGACAGGTACCAACTCCATAGGCTTCTTGGCCAGAATCTCTTATGTCAAATTCTGGTTACGTTTATTAGCTCAGAAGGAGCAGGATCTGCCGTTGTTATGCCTAAGGGAAGAGCTCACTGTTGTGAGCCCGAGAGCTTACCCCATGTTGTTGTATTTACTCCAACTCTTGTCTTCCTGTGGTTTTTCATTCGAATACTTTGCGGGCAAAAATCTAAAAGTCATTGAGGCTGAATTGTATCTACGAATTAGAGATATAGCCCACCAAAAAGATTTGGCAGTTGTTGCCCAATGGAGAGTAGCACCCCTTTTAAGTCATTTTAAAAGGGAGGTCAAATTTGAAATATACTTGGATACCTTTACCAATCCACGGCTGCACAGATTGTATACTCAGCTGTGCTTCCAGCTCGTGCATACTGCTGTGCTAGAGGGAAGACAAAGCAAGTACCCTATGGCCTGCGGTTATGTACCTGCTCACTAGCGGAGGTCGAATCTATGGACCATTTTTTGTTAAGATGCCCATACTATGATTCATTGCGGGTAGTGTGGCTAACACCACTGCTTAAGAAGGGTCTAGATTTTAGCATGGAAGGTTATCACTTTCTTTTGTCATTGGCAGAGAGGGAGGAACAGGTAGCAATTGCTGCTACCTTTTAAAGTCTGGCCATACAAACAAGAGTTCGCATCAAGCAAGGGTTGAAGGCTACAAGTATTGTCTAGAAGCTGCACCCTTGCCAGGGCATGCTAGGTATCCAATTAACACATTAGGGTATTTCTCCCCTTAAGCTACCTGGGGCTCTAGGGATCTAGCTATGGTTGGGTGATGCCGTCTCACCCTTGCTTATTGTAGAATGATTGTAAATTTGGACTATTGATGGAGGGGTTATTCCCAAGGGGGAGGAAATGCCTCGACTGTATTAGATGTGGTCCACCATTAACGATTAACCTCCTCCTAGTATCTATGGTAATTGCTAGGGGTTGTATTAAGTCAACCCCCCCTTCCCCCCTTTGTTGTTGTTCATAATGTTCTTTGGAAATTTAGGACATTTTGATTTTATTTGTGAAGAGTCAATTATGATTAACTATGATTGGTTCCTTGTATTATTTTGGAGATTATTGTCTGTTATATTATGTTTTAAGGGTTATACGATTGTTTTAATGCACAATGCAATGCTCAATGCATAGCGTATGTTTATTTTTATACTTCTATATGTTTGAGGCTACAGCGAGAGCTTTTGTTAATAAAGATTGACTTGACTTGACTTGATGGCTCAGACAGTCTGTCGGTACTTGCTTTGTAGGACAGGCGGGTGGGCGGTTTGCCTTTATTTTCCCTGGTAGATCTTCAACATCTGCAGGTGATTGGGTTTGTTCCTGCATCTCAGTTGAGCTTGTACTGATTTCAACTAGTTGTTCAGGGCGCTCTTGTCCTCCTGATTCAGGACATGCTTCTTCTACTGATTCTTAGGGGTGGGACATCAGGGCAAATAACGGGTACTGGTTTTACCGGTTCCTGGATTTAAAAAAACCGGCTTATCGGATTAATACCGGCTTACCGGTACTGGATCTTTTACATTGATTTCAATGGGGAACTGTCCCCATTGGAAAGGGGGGACACCCCCCACCCACCCTGCCCAGCCTGGATTTTTAAAAAAAAATTCCACTAAGTCCCCTTTTGCGAGCTCCGGGCCACCGCCAGCGACCCAGAGCCCGCACCAGCAGCAGGTAATAGTCTATGGTACCGGTACTGTACTGATCCTGGGGGTGGTTTAACACCCCCCCACCCCAGAGATCACCCTACCTCCCCACCCAGGAATTGCCTAATGCCATTGCCTACCTTGAGCTCCGGGCAGCGGCGGTGGCCCAGTGGCTTCAGCGCTGGCTGTGGCTGCCGGCTTAAGCATGCTACTAGGCCTTCTGGGGAACTTCTGTTCCCTGAAAGGCATAGTAGCATGCTTATGCTGGCAGCCACAGCCAGCGCTGAAGCCTCCGGGCTGCCGCCGCCCGGAGCTCAAGGTAGGCGAACCCTGGGTGGGGAGGTAGGGTGAGCCCTGGGGTGGGGGGGGTGTTAAACCACCCCTCACCCCAGAGATCAGTACAGTACCGGTACTTACCTACTGCTGGTGCTGGCTCTGGGTCACCGCAGCGGCCCGGAGCCCGCACTAGGGACTTAGGGGATTTTTTTTTTTTTTTTAAATCCAGGCTGGGCAGGGTGGGTGGGTGGGGGTGTCCCCCCTTCCACCCGCGCAGCCTGGACTCGGGGAGGGAAAGTGTTTAGGGTTTTTTGTGCTTTTTTTTTACATTGCGGCCATTCATTTGTAAAAAAAATCCGGCACGGGGGATCCGGAACCAGACCCAATAATACCAGAATAATCCGATACTGCCGGTACATCAAAATACCGGCAGTATCGGATACCGGATGATCCGGTAGTCCCACCCCTACTGATTCTTATAAGGACATTACACTGTTGCTGGGGTTTTCTTCGAAAGTCACGCTGTTGCTAATAGTTACTTTGTCTGTGTGTGGGTTGAGGATTCTGTATCCTTTGGAGTGTTCACTGTATCAGACAAGAATCCCTTCCACAGCTCGGTTTTGTAGTTTGGTGCGTTTCTCTTCCGGAATGTACATGTATGCCTTGCATCCAAACACTTTGATGTGTCCCACACTAGGCTTCTCTTTATACCAGAGTTCGTACGGAGTTTTACTTGCTGTTCTTGAGTAGAGGCAGTTCTGTAGATATGTTGCCGTAACTACTGCCTCACCCCAATATTTTTCTGGCAGTCCAGAGCCTGTCAACATGCACCTGATCATTTCTGTTAAGGTTCTGTTCTTTCTTTCAGCTACCCCATTTTGCTCGAGCGTGTATGGTACCGTCTTCTGGTGCTCTATCCCGTGGGCTCTCAGGAAGTCTTCAACTCACTTTCCTGTGTATTCGCCTCTGTTGTCGGTTCGGAGTGTGAGCGGCTTACGTTGGAATCTGTTGCTTGTCATGGTTATGTAGTCCTTTAGTTTTTCCAGTACTTCATCCTTATGCTTCATGAGGTATGAGACTGAGTATCTTGAATGGTCGTCTATGAATGTCACCTCGTACCTCAGGGATCGCCTCGCCCTCTGTGCCCCAGACCGGCTCCTGCGGTCGGCCGGGGGTGTCTTCCTGGAGGTCCCCTGCGTAAAGCGGGGGGCCACAATGGAGAGGGCATTCTCGGTGGCCGGGCCGCGCCTTTGGAACTCCCTTCTGGAGGAATCTTGCCTGGCCCCAAGCCTGTTGTCATTCTGGCGATGTTGTAAAACCTGGCTGTTCACCCTCCCCTCCCCAAAGGCCTGGGTGGGATAGGGTTTTATTCACCGCCCCTACCCTGTATATTGTTTTAATCTTTTAAGTTGTTTTCTCGGGGCCTGTTTTAAAGTATTTAAATTGTGATGTTTTAAAATTGTTTTATATTTTATAATTGTTTTACTATGTTGGAAGCTGCCCTGAGCTGTTTGCAGGAAGGGCGGGATATAAATGTCAGAAATAAAATAAAATAAATAAATATAAATCTGTTCCTTCCAGGTGTGGGTACTTTCATGGGGCTGCACACATCACTGTGTATGAGGTCAAGTGGTTTGGAGGTTCTTGTCTGGCTTACCTTGGGGAGCGTTGCTCTGGTTGCTTTAGCTTTGATACAGCATTCACATCTCATGGTCAGGGGACATGCTGTTACTATCAGGTCTTTTGTCAGCTGCTGTCTTTGCAGTTCCTTTATACTTTATGGGTGCCTGTGACCCAGGCTTCGATGCCACAGATGAATACAGTCCTTGTGTTGCTTGTGTGCAGTTAGTTTTGCTTGTTCCTTGGTTGCACTTAAGCGATACATGTGCTCATCTGCATAGGCTCTGGCTAGGACCCTTGTCCCCTTCTGGATTGTCATTCATTACCCCAGAACTTGACAGTGAGCCCTTTCTCTGTTAGGCGTTTAAATGGATAGGAGTCCTCCCTCTACGCCAGGTACATACCGCACATCCTTTACCAGTATTGGTAGTGTGCCTCCGTGTGGCTTGTTGCAACTTAGAATTCCTTCGCCAATATCTTCTGCAGTGATACTGCTTCCATCAGCGAGGTATATCTCTTTTTTGTTGCTTGGGTCCAGTACTGTGAAAAAGCTCTTGTTGCTGGTCATGTGACTCGTGGCTCCAGAGTCAACACACCAGTCGTGTGATGGTCTGTGTTGCTCTAAAACATCATCTCAACTGTTCTGTGGTTGTGTCACTGGTTGTAGCCTTGGCCCTTTGCTTAGACACTTGTGGAGATCGCTTTTGTTGTTCTGCCTTCCATATGGAGCAGTCTTTCTTTAGGTGTCCTTCTTTCTTGCACCGAAAACATGCCCTTGTTTCCTTCTTGTGCAATCTGTTGTCTGCAATTCTCAGGGCAGTTTCCTTATCCTGTTCCTGATTGTCTTGCATGATTTCTTTCCTGCGCTGGAATTCATCCATGAGTCTCCCTTTTACAAATTCCAGTGTTAGATCTGCCTCAGGCCTTGTCTCTAGGGCGTTTATGAGGGTGCTGTATGATTCAGGCAGGCTGCAGAGAAGTAAGGCTGCCACGTGGTTGTCTTTTATCTCTTCACCGATGCCTCGCAGTTGTGCTACCACTTCCAGCATTGAATTTATGTGATCCTGCATCTCCTTCCCTTTACCAAGTCTCATCTGGTACAGTTTCCTTAGGAGAAACAGCTTACTGTTCAAGCTGGTCCTTTCATGCAGCTTCTGCAGTGCATTCCACATGCCCTTTGCTGTGGCCTTCCCCCTTATGTGGATTAACTGGTCATCTTCTACTAGCAGGCTTATAGTTGCCTTTGCCTGTCTGTTCTTTCTGTCCCACTCCTCAGGGTTTTCTGCAGGTCTGTCTGTGGTGATCACCTCCCACTGGTCATCTTTGGATAGGAGCATTTCTACTTTGAATTTCCACAACTGGTAGTTTGTGTTATTCAACTTGCAGACTGAAAGCTTTAATTCAGAGCTGCTGGCCATGCTTGCTTCCCTCTCCTCAGATTGGGATTCTGGTTCTTCTGCTCACTTACTGTTAGTAGCCTCCTCTGGGAGTTTCCTTTGGGCCTCTTTTCCTTTCAGCTCCCTTCCAGTTTTTAGAGTTGGTCGGGGGTGTTCTGAAAAGGTCTGGTCCCATAACCTGTTGCAGAGTAACAACTGATTCGCAATCAGTAAGGACAAATGCAGCTGAAGGTTTAAAAACAGAACTTTACTTAAGTTTTCTCAGGCACAGATCCTTAGTTACATCTAACTAGTATGAAGACAAAATGGAGACTGAGACAAAGAGAGAGAAGGGAAGAAGGAGTGATTACACAAAGGAATCAACTGCAAAACCCCATTTCCCTTCCATGTACACATAAACCTAGCAGCGCCATCTGGTGGCTCTATAGTCAATTACTTCTCTTAATGTAGCAGGCATTAACTTATGGATGTTGCATATACCAACATTTTTTGTTAGCACCCATAATCACAGTGCCCAACAGACACACTAGACTTTTATAGTGAAATCATGAACAGACTCCAAAGAGCAAAGGTTCCAAAATGTCTTGAACCAAAGAACCACTGTCAACCCTCAAAATCTCTTCTGGACCCCATGCAAGCTGGTAGGCAGCTTTGATCCCAGTCAATGTCATGGCCATCCCTGAAAGGTGGAAGTTATTCTTCCCTTTATTCCATCATGATGCTTAAAGTCAGCAGAGAACAACCTCCTGCTAATTCCATCACGGTGCCAAGCGCATACAGCCAAGGCCCATAGTGAGGCTTTTTTGGTGGCTGCCCCACAGCCATGGAACTCTCTTGTCTTGGAAGTTACCAAAGCCGAAGCCTGAGCATCTTTTGGAGGCAGTATAAGATCTTTCTATTTGGCCAGGTATTTGGTGGATGAGATTAGTTTAAAGTGGGTGATGTTTTTCTGGGGTGTGGGACCGATTATATGTATATTACATTCTGTTTAATATGTTGTAATTCAACCTGAACCCTCGGAATAGGGCAGGCTATAAGCCCAAATATATAAATAATGTATGTGAGCTTCCCTGGGTCAGGACATGACATCCTCGCCCAGTCCTTCCCCCAGGAGATGATCACAGCAGCAGCAAGCACCAAAGCCAATTTGGATTCTGAAGGGGATGTTATGTCTTCACACACAGGAGGCAAAATTAACTTTTCTCCAAGGCTTGGTCAAGGCTCAATTATTGAGGTTCGTTTGGACACATGGCTTGATTCTTTCAGCCTCTCCAAAACCAGGAAATGCAGATTAGTCACAGCTGTCAAAATGCAGAACAAGAAATCCCCCCCTTACCCGCCACTTGCTCTTGGTGTAGGGAACAGGGAAAGCTATAGGGCATATGAGAGTATTGAGGGGATGGGAAAATTGGACGTTGTTAGAGGGGATGACAGAGCTGGGGTATGCTGAGGCATGCATGGGAGAGATGAGGGAAGTATGATGGTTTTTATATGTTATGTGTATCTTTTTAAAATATGTTGTGAGTTGCCAATAATAATAATAATAAATTGAATATAAAATTATTGTAACATTTGCCTTTTTCTAATAGATGAGTCAGTGTGTGTCCATCAAATTGCAGATATAATTTGAATGACAATTAAAAATATATTTGATTTTAGAACTTGTACTGTAGGATGTAGCACACCGCCAGTTGTGTACAGTAATGAGCTCATGGTTTTATGAAACCTCAGTATCAATATATATTTTTATATTTATTTATTTATTTATAGATTTCTACCCCGCCCCTCCTGCCACGCAGCTCGGGGCGGCTCATAACATTAAAACATACAATAAAAATTTAATTTTTTTAAAAAAATTCACAATCATATTGAAATATTAAAACAGGGCAAAAAACCAATATAAATATAAATAGGTGGGGGGAACTAAAACATTCCCCTACCCCTCCCTCCCAAAGGCCTGGGCGAACAGCCAGGTCTTACAATTACGCCGGAATGTTAATAGGCTAGGAGCCAGGCGAGCTTCCTCCGGAAGGGAGTTCCAAAGCCGTGGCCCTACCACCGAGAATTCCCTCTCCATCGTGGCCCCCCGCTTAACATGGGGGACCTCCAGGAAGGCACCCCCGGTGGACCGCAGGAGCCTCTCTGGGGCGCGAAGGGTGAGGCGGTCGCTAAGGTAAGAGGGGCCAAGACCGTGTAGGGCTTTATAGATCATCACCAACATCTTGAACCTGGCTCGGCACGCTATCGGCAGCCAGTGCAGAGCTCGGAGCACCGG
>QEPC01009174.1:1428379-1496629 GCA_003113815.1 Sphenodon punctatus | reverse complement strand
CGTCTCGGAGCCACCCTGTCGATGGCCTCCTCCAGCAAGTTGTTCCAATGCCGAACCAGCTCATCCACAGAGTGGCCGTCCACGTCCAGGGTTAACTCCCTCAGGGCCTCCTGGAACCGCTGTGGCTCCATCAGCCTCCGAGGGCGGACCATCCTAAGTGGTCCCTTCCCCTTCTGAAGGGGGTGCGCTAGAAGACTGGCCTGAATATAATACATAACACAGAATTGTGACTGCCTTTGTGCTGTTAGTTCTTTTGTCCAATTGTCATTCTTGGTCTCTGACCCCAGTTCTTTTTTTTTAAAAAATAATCTCTTTGGTTGATCTTTTGCACATGGTCCTTTTTTATTTCTTCAGCCCCACTGCTCTTCCCTCCATCTAATCCTGCTTCTTCTGTCAGGCTTTCCCTAGTTCCTCACCCAACAGGCTGCTCACTGATGCTGCTTCTACTGTCCTATCCTTGAAGGTCCCTCTTCTCCCACTGTAACTAAGCTAAGCATATGCACCTCCGGAAACATCTCAACTTCATGAAAGAATTCCTGCATCTCCCTATTTTCCCCTCTGGCAGCAAAAACGAGGTTTTTCTGGGGTTTTCCAGGTGTGGGGAGGGGGACCCCAGGCTAGAGTATTCGGACAAACACAGTAAGGTGGGTGGCTCAGCTGTACAGCGCCCCCTGCTGTGTTTCATCACACAGCGTACTTCACTAGATGGGCCATTGTCATATGGCAATTCTTATGTTTTAAGACAGTTGTTTCTGGAGATCAAGATATCCAGTCTATATTGTGACTAAAATGCTTGCTGATTAATGAAGCCACCTTAAATGAACAAGAAAATTAATATTTATAAAAGTAAAGAGGTGGAAGAGCTGATACAGTACTGTTTGAAAAAAGCTTTTGAGTTGGATCCTCAGCTGATGTAAACTGGTATGACTCAATTGAGGCTCAGTAAAAGTAGGTGGATCTGTTCTAGCTGTGTGCCTGGTAAAACAGCTCTCTCTCAGGAAAAGATAAATTATTGTGGAGGGGTATTTCTCTTCTTTCAGCTCTCTCTAGTGCAGAGCTTTTTAAAATGTAACATTATAGTAGCTGAAGTCAGAAGCAATAAACTTGCATGAGTTGATGCTGCTTGGGATTATGTTCAGCCATTTTCCCAGCAGTCACCTATGATAATTGTTTTTTAATACTTTGTTTCTTAAAGATTCGAATGGGGCATATTTGGGGGGGGAAATGGAGATAATTTGATAAGGGTGTAAATTAAACATATATTTTCTTAGGCTTCTGATATTCTATTTGGAAGAGCTATGATGTGGAGTCTTATAACCTACCACATCAAGTAACTGGCTTCATGGTTATTGTCACTTTTCACCTGAGCATCAGACTTTGGCACACAATCTCATCAGCAGGGTTCCTAGTTTTTCATGACAAAAAATTGCAAATTCTCGGACCCCTCCCCCCCCCCCCCATAAATTCTCTGATTAAAAATGGGAAATTCCACATTTTTCCACAATTAAAATTAAAATCAGGTGAGAGGTGCTGTAATCAGGGGAAGCGACCTTTGAAAGTGACAGGCCCTGGCCAGAACTGCTATGAAGCTGGGCTCTGCAGCAGTCCCAGCTGGGTCCTATCACTTTCAAAGGGCAGCTGGAGCATTCAAAAGCAAAAGACTGCCTGTCCTTCCATGTCCCCCTGCAGTTGGCTGGGAGTGCATTCATGTGGGTGCTGTCTGTTAGTCTTCTTCATACGACAAGGCCTCCCAGGGGGGTGTTCTTGGTTGCTGCCTTTATGCTATGGAACTCCCTTCCCCCAGAGGTTTGTTTGAGCCCAACTCTGGGCGTCTTCCGGAAGTGTTTTTAAGACCTTCCTGTTTGTAAACGCATTTGGCGAGCAGGGATAGGGGTTTGGTGGCTTGAGGTAGGGTTGTGAAGAAGGCTGGATTTGGGAAATGGGGTGGTGGTATAGGGTGGGTTTGGGGGGGGTTGTGAAAGGGTTTTGGGGGTTGTCTTCGTATTCTACTGTTTTTATGGATTATTTTTATATGTTCTTATTTGTTGACAGCTGCCCTGAGCCTTTTAAGGGAAGGACAGGACAACATTTTAAATAAATAATAAAATCCATGGGATTCTCTGGTGAAGGGCAAAATCCATGGGACTCTGCTAAAAGGCGGAATCCACATTTTCTGTGGTTTCCCCGTGTGAAACAGAAAATTCAGAACCCTGCTTCTCAGACAGAGATAATGCATAGGGAGACACAGGGGATGTTTCTCCTCCCAGATTTTTGACAGGCTGTTCTGCCCTGCACTGTAATTTCAAGCTAATAGGGATGCGAGTTATGGATTCGGATTAACATGCTATGGATGGGCATTACGGAGTTGGCTTAATCTGCACTGAACCAGAATATGCCTGTTACAGGTTGATTTAAAATATATAAATAAAAACAAAACTCTGCATATGCAAAATGGCCACTGGACTGTTCTGTGCCTGCACAGCCTTTTCCAAATGGTGGTGGCAGTATCACCACCATTTTGGAAAAGGGCAGCCAGTGTGCCATGCACAGTGGCCATTTTCTTCATGTGCATACTGGCTTCCCTTTTCCAAAATGGAATCCATACTGCTGACGCCATTTTGAAAAAGGACACAAATGTGCAGAATGGTCAGGCAGCCATTTTAAGTATGTGCAATTTTTTTTAAATTTTAATTTTAATTTTGTTTTAATTGATTTAAATAAGGATCTGTAATAAATCCAGAAATTAAACGTCCAGATCCGTAATGGATCAGAATCTAATTTTCTCCTGATGCCCACCCCGTAGTAAACAGCACAGGGGCACAGCTGACACGGTCTGAGGGAGTGCTCTCCATAATTGAATCAGAGGCATTGACAGGAATGTGCAAGTGCGTATCTTTTCTATCTATCGGTTGATGCCAGGATGTCCCAGAGCATGATGGCAGTCTGGTTGGAGAGTAATATCTCTATTTAAAAAATGTTGGGACCTCATGAAAAACAGCTGAATGGTTTGAGGTCGAAGAATGCTCTGGCCTCCCCGTTCTTCCTGTGTTGACTTCTGGGGATTGGTTCTTTGACCCCTGGCATGAAGCGGAATTTTATGGTTGCCTTTAGCAAGATATGTTTGGGGTGAGACCAAGGACTTCAGGGATCTGGTAAAAAAAACATGTTTGTAATATCGTGCAATTCTATAGCATAGCCCCTGGATAGAATCTAAAACCCATCTGCTGATGTTGTGCTTTCCTACTGGTGTGAGAAGAACCTCAACCAGGAATCCAGTGTAGGACTGCTGCCCAGGAAGATGCAATGAGAGTATTTCTAGCCTGCATCTTGCAGAAATATGTATGTCTTTCTTCCAGCAAAAGTTCACTAAGGGTGAAAACAGACATGACGCTAACCACCCTTTAACCACCCTTGGTGGTTATTTATGCACGTTGCAGGGCTGTATTGGTGCCCTAAACAGCCCTGAAACATGCATAAATGACCACCAAGGGTGGTTAGTGTTATGTCTATTTTCACCCAATGTAGTGTGTAAAACCCTCTTTATAACCTCTGTCTGCTGGCTGGGAGATGAGTGAAAAGAGGGACAGACAAGGCTCTCTGTAGAGATGTTTTTACATGGACACTTCATCCTGGGATTAGGAGAAAATTATCCCAGAATTGTTATCCAGGGATTACAAGTGGTACGTGTTTCACACGGACATTTCTATCCCAGGATGAATCCATCCTGAAAAAGTTCATTTAAACAGCACATTGCTCTTATCCCAATTTGAGAGTATCTGGAATGAATATCAATCCCATGGTGCTTTTTATCCATGCTCAGATCACTGATTTCTGGAACTGAAGAAAATCTGATTTTCTTCATTTTTCTTAGTTGAAGAAAACAGAAACGCTTCCTTTTTTTCTGTGGGTATTTAAATTTTGAGCTCTGCAATGTGTTGTTGAAGGATGACTGAGGTAATACGATCGCCCCACAGTCATGTGCTACTAGATACCATAGAGGTAGAACTACATAGAGAGGATGTCAGCTCTTGCCATAACACCCTGTGATACTAATCCCAGGATAGTTGACTATCCTTGGATAGTTGTTTAGATGGACCTAATTCCGGGATTAGGTAACAACTGAATATTACAAACCCTCCAAAAAGAGGGTTTATAATCCCAGGGGTTTTCAGTGATATGCTGCGTTTAGATGGACAAGTCATCCCAGGACTAATGATCTAATCCCGGGATAAAATGTTCTAGGATATGCTTCCATGACAGATCCATTTAAAAACTTTTAGAAGTCCAGAGCAACTGATTTTTGAGGCTACTAACCTGAGGGATAAAAATCACTTGTCACTTTGCTGTCCTGCAATTTCCTGCTCTCTGTGTGGTTTCCCCTGGCACCAGACATGAAAAATGGCTTTGTTTCCTAAAGCCCCACTAGATATCTGCCCCACCAGATGCTCTGAACCTTAGGGGAAGAGTGGGGTGTAAATTTAAATAAAATCACCACAGAAAGGTAATACTGCTTTCAGTCCCCTCAACGAAGGAGTTAGTATGTGATCATGGGCAGAGGAGCTAATAGCAATGGAACACCTGAGGGTATAGCGGAGCAGGGCAGCATTGTGGAAGGGCTGCTCTGCTACAGGAAGAGGGGTGCCTTTCCACAAGGGTCCAAGGAACCACAAGGAACTTGGGGGTTCACCAGGGAGAGGAGGCTCTGACTTTGTCGGCGCACCCAATGAGACACGGAGACATTATCTGGTTTAAAACTGGCCGCATTCTTTATTTTCAATAACCTGAGAGGCCGGTGGGGAAAATTGCCCGGCAATTTCGGGTCCAGTATGCTAGCTAATAAATAACCTTATAACTTGGCACTGGCGTGGATGTGCCCTCCAGCGTCAGTGCCATTCAAACAGTTCCCCCTTCGACAACACAAAGGCTCTGGCCGAAAAACTGGGGGAACAAGCCCAACCATGGGCACGAGCCAGAAGGTAAGTGGCTTCCGGTCCGGTGGACAGCGCATGCCCTTTCCGGCCATTCCAAAACCACTCCTCCCAGGGTCATGACCCCAGCGTGCGCTGCGCCCCGCATCACGCTGGGTATCACCTCCCCATCTCTTAAGGAGATGTCTCATCCTATCCTACTTATTCCTATTTACCTACAATCGCATACTGGACCCCTGCCACGAAGGGGGAGGCAGCACTGCCGTACCCCGCCTCCCCACTGCCTCTCAAATCAACGACCCCAAATGTTGGGCCAACGCTCGGACATAAATCACATTGCCCGAATCAGAGAGATGAACCCCATCATCTCTAAATAAATCCGTCCTACCCCTGACCAATCCAGGGTGCATAATCACTGAACCACCCATGCTACAAACCCATTTGGCTAATTCCTTACTAACAGTGCGTCTGGTTCTATCTACTCTACCCGATTTAATTGCCTTATCCCAATGTCTCCTAGGAACCCAACTTGTCCACACTATGTGTAGACCCGGAAACCAACGTTTAACTAGTACTAAATCCTCTTTAACCTGTATAATTAAATTAACTCCTTTACGTTGGGGGAGGTCATTTTCTCCTAAATGAACAACTAATACTTGTGGTGCTGCGGCTCTTCTCAAGGCATGTAACGTAGGTAGTAGCTGGTTCCACTTCATCCCACTCTTCCCCAGCCACCGTATTACCAATTTGTCGTGAAACCCTAACTGGTTCCCCCACTGGCTCGTTCTTGCGGCCTTCTCGGCCCAGCGTACCAGGCTGTGTCCTATAATCCATACCACCCTCTTCGGGTGTATTCTAGTGTAGGAACCTATGGGAAAAGAAAAAAGAGGGGGGGGAGATCACTGGCTGTGATATGGTCGAATGTATCTCCTGTAAGCTTTTGATCTCCATCTCCCGACTGCCTTAATTGTCTTGACTGGTAACCCAGCGGCAGCAGCTGTTGTGGTTTCTCTGATTCTAAATGAGTGGGACCTAAATGTCTCAGGGTTGAGGCCGCCTCTGGCCAAAGCAGCTTTCATAACTGCAGTAAATTGATAACAGGTCAGGGGCTTTCCTTCATGGTGTATAAATAACGTGCCGGGGATGGGAGGGCGAATTTTCCAATACTTCCGCATCTGCCCCACAGGACATACATCCTTATTATCACATTGGTATAAGTTCACCTTTTGCCCCTTTTTACGTTGGTCAGTTTTTGAATACCTAAGGTGCAACTCAAGCCCCCCAACATTCCATCTAACATCCTGTAACCCTAGGGCCCGTCCCGAGGTGTCCTTCCCAGATGCGGGGACCACTTCACTAATGTGGAAGCCTCCAAAAAACGTTACCACGTACACCGTGGTAAACAGCTGCCTTTCATACTCGTCCTGACAAATACCCGTGAGAGACCCAATCAATTGCATCAAAACGGGTGGTGTTATTGGCGACCTAGGAACTGTGGTGACTACTGCTGTCCTCGTCCAACTTTCAAACATCCGTTTGAGAAAGAAACCTTTGTCTGGGGACGGGAATCCGTTAAGTCTGCTGAAAAACACTAATGCCGATACCTTGCCACTAATAGTACCCACAGCTAAGCCTTTATCATGGAGCTCCATTGTAAATTGGATTACCTGCTCTTCTGTAATAGGGAATGCCATCCCCATGCCCTTTCTTACTCTAAATTGCTGGAACTCCTTAAATGCTCTGTGGTAGGCAACCTGTGTTCTGGGGGCCAGTGATCCCTTTATGATGGCCTGCATATCTATTTCCCAAGGTTCCATACACCTGCTGGTAGCGGATCCGGCCACTCTCTGGCCGCCGGCGCCAGTTCCCGGAACCGTTTCATCTGAAACCGAGAAAGGGCGTCGGCTATGCCATTGTTGATGCCTGGCACATGTCGGGCAGAGAACAAGATATTTTTTCTCAGACAGAGGCCTACAAATACCCGTACCAGAGCCATCACCCTCCCGGAGCGGGATGACAGGGTGTTGACAACATGTACCACTGCCATGTTGTCGCACCAAAACAACACCGTTCGGTTGGCAAATTGCTCCCCCCACAATACGACAGCCACCACCATCGGGAAAAATTCTAGGAAGGTGAGGTCTCTGGTAACACCTGTCTCTTGCCATTCCTTCGGCCATGGGGAAGCACACCATTGGCCCCGAAGATACACCCCAAAGCCAGCCCCTCCTGCTGAATCTGAGTGTACCTGCAGGTCAGCCTGCAGCCGTAGCTCCTCCCTCCAAAAGCTAACTCCGTTATATTCCTGGAGAAATTTCAGCCAGGTCTCCAAATCTTCCTTCATGTCTTGTGTTACCCGAACCCTGTAGTGGGGGGGTAATTCACCTCCTAGCTTTCCATATAGTCTGGAAAGAAATGCTCTTCCTGGAGCGATCACCCGGCATGCAAAATTGAGACTCCCGACCAAGGATTGCAAGGCCTTCACTGTTATTTTCTTTAATGCCATGCATTCCCGGATTTTGTTTCGAATGCCCTCCAATTTATCTGCCGGGAGTCTGGATAATTTCGATTCAGTGTCCAATTCAATCCCTAAATACGTGATGATTGTACTTGGTCCCTCAGTTTTCTCTGGTGCCAATGGTATCCCCAATTCCTCTGCCATCCTCTGAAATGCGCTTAATGCATCTGCACACTGGTGTCCTTTTGGCGGGCCAATTAACAAAAAATCATCTAAGTATTTAGTTATCTCTACCGTTCGTGAACGCTGCCTAAATATCCACTCAACCAGTGAACTAAATCTTTCAAATGCAGAGCAGGATATGGAACACCCCATAGGCATAGCCATATCATAATAGTACTTTCCTTCAAAATAGAAACCCAAGAGGTGAAAACTACTGGGATGGACTGGCAGCAGGCAAAAAGCGGACCTAATGTCGCATTTAGCCATTATTGCACCCCTTCCCATGGCCCTTGCCTTCTTTACAGCATCATCAAACGACGCATATTTAATGGTAGTCAATTCCCTTGGTATGGCGTCATTTACTGATCCTCCCCTCGGGTGGGATAAATGGTGGATCATCCGGAATTCGCCCGGTGTCTTCTTTGGCACTATACCAAGAGGGGAAACCACAAGATTGGCCATGGGAGGGGCAGCAAACGGGCCTGCCACCCTCCCCTCCTCAACTTCCTTCCTGATCTTTTTGCGGACAACTTCTTCCTGACCTTCAATAGATTTTAAATTACGGGACACACTAATCTGGTATACTGGGCCTGCGGGGATGATGAAACCGTTCTTGAAGCCTTGCACTACGTAATTAACCTCGGATCTTACTGGGTGCCCTTCTAAAGCCTCTTCTAACTTCTTAGTTCGAATTGGAGTCGGTCCCCTTCTGAGGACGGGATGCTGCTGGGCTGCTCTGCCCCATTCTCTGATTTCCTCCCCCTTGTCCAAAACGTCCCCGTCCCCCTCTCTGTCTAGGGCGAGGGCACATGGTTGCTGGGTGACTCCCCCAGCAATTAGTGCAGGAATGATGAAATTTGCAGACCGGCCGTGTACAGCGCCTGCCCTTGTTGTAATCCCAGCATGGCCCTGTGGGATTCTGCCCTGATCTTTGGGTGTCCCCCCGAAATGGCTCATTCGCGGGTGCAACCCCACCCCGTACTAGCGGATGTCCGCTGTCTGCCCTTGGGGCATTTGTGGCATCTATCATACTTTCTAGCCACAAATCGGCAGCGTACTTATCCCATTGCAACCCGGGGGTGTTTGCTGCTCTATGGCGAAAAGCTTCGTCATAGTGAAGCCATGCTCCTAAAGGGCCTGTGCCGTGTGCTCGCCGGACTATATCTGCGTATTTATGCAGCTCCAAACCCCGCCCTGGTTCTTTCTGCATAATCACCCCCATGTAAATAGCGTACGCTGACGTCCAATTGTCCCAATTTCTATCCGCCTTGGGCCGCCTGAATTTTTCCTTATCCTTTCCCTCTAGCTGCTCAGAGTGGTCCAATATTGGATCGCTGAACAGTAGTGCGAAAAGATCCACATATTCACCCCGCCAGATTTTTTCTTTCGTTGCTTGGGTTAAATGTGACCCGAATGGGGCGGAAACCTCTGTTATTGGACCGCCAGGTGGGCGGACTGTGACTTCAGGGGCCGGCTGGTCCACTGGATGGGACACTGATGTGGCCTCTTTTCCTGCTAGTGAAGTGTGGTGGGCGACAGCCCCAGAGGCACCTGCCTCTGCCACTTCCCTTTGGCTGAGCTGAGCTGCTCCAGCAGTCCCAGGGAGTGCCGCCGGCACCACCCACATCCATTCCCCGTCTAACATCCGCAATTGCGGGCTAGGATTATTTGGCGAGGGTCCTCCCCCCATTCCCTGAACTCCTTCTCTGTCCACCCCTGACTCTGGTATTAAAGATCCCCCTATTGCCCTACTGGTCCCTTGCTCTGAGGCAACGTTAACCGGGGGCACAGTTGCACTCTGGCCCTGCTCAACTCCTCCCACTGACCCACCTGAATTCGGCGCTCCTCGGCCCTGGTCGGCCGATCCCATTCCTGGGTTAGGTTGAGTCCGCTGTCGTTGCCACTCCTGTTCTAGTCTTGCGATTCGTCTTCTCAAATCGCCATCTGCTGGGCACTCAGTATCGGACGCTTCATCACGTCTCCTCCGTGTAGCTGGTGGCTCTCCCTCTCTCTCTGTAACACATACTCCAAAAGGGCTTTCTTGCCCTTGGGGTGGGGCAGTCCTCGCAGAAGGGGGGAGACCCCTGTTCCACTCTGCCTCCCGTTCCAACTGCCAATGGTAATCACCCCAACCAGGTACCCCAACTGGGTCTTGTGCCAGTGATCTTGGAGGAAACCTTCCTCCTCCCCTGGGTGGGAGGTTAACCCATCCCTCCCCCCCCTGCACTTGGCGGCCTGTTAGCCCGCTTGTGCCCCCTTGATTGTCCAGGGGTTGAGGGCAGGACATGTCCTGTCCTGAGCCATTGTCTCGTGCAGGAGGCAGGCTCTCTACCGGGCCCTCCCCATGACCTTCACAGGCCATGGAGGCCCTTTCTTCCTCCCACTGCCTGGAGGTTCCCTCATCCGCTTCCCAGTTTCCTGCGAGCCCAAGCCCCCTCTCAGCACCCTCTCTATAGCGGGCTGGGAGATTAATCACTCTATTCCCCCTTCGGGTGGGCTGCTGCCCGCTTGCCATCCCCCCTTGTGGGGGCTGGGCCTCATCCTGTCCACTGTTCAAAAGGACTTGACTGGCCCCCACCCCCTGCCCAACCGGGTCCGCATCGTGGCTTCCCGCCCCGCACTCACCCGGCAGAGGGAGGCCCTGTGCCCTCAAGAGGGCTTCACAGGCTGCCAGCCGCTCAGACAGTTCTGCCCTCGTCGGGGCCCATCCCCCCTTTCTCTGCTGCTGAGCCCTGGCCTGTTTTCCTGCCACTCTGCTTGCCCCCTCTTTGGGCGCCTTCTTTTTGTTGCGGCCCATCTCGCCGCTCCACGCACGTGGCAATCTGAGAGGCCTAGTTCAGCAGCAAGCCGATCTTGCTGCTGCCTCGTTGAAGATCTGGGGCCAAATGCAGTCTCTCTCCCTCGTGGCCCCCTCCCTGCCTGAAAGGGGCGGGGCCACGCTCAAAGCACGGGTTCCACTGCGCTCAATCTGCCCAGCAACAGGGCGTACCACTGATGAGCATGATAGCATGCTCACAGCGCGGCAAGATCTTTAATCACCACCCACCCCCGTGCTCATTCCCTAAAGGGGGTGGGGCTTGACAAATGCCCCATCGCCGCCATTTCGGCAGCGAAGGGGACTTTGCACTTCTTGCAGCTTCAGATGAAAAACACCACAAGAGAAATCTCACAGTTTCTTGGGTTTTCTTCCTCCTGCCTGTAGTTTTTATGCCACAGGAGAACAGTTCCTCAAATATTTGCCTCTGTGACCTCATTTTGAGACTTAAATATGATCTTGTCACCCCAGATGACAAGAAATACATAAATAATGTATCCAGTATATGTCAACGTCATGACCCATTCCCAGTTGACACAATGCCTCCTAGGATCCTGACCCATAGCTTGGGTAATTTTGCCATAGGATTTATTTGGCCCTAAGTTTAGAATCACTTTACACTCACAAACCCTCTGAAGATAAGACACCAGGCTCTACGCCACTTGGCCTAAAAACAAACACTAGAAGGAAAGCTGAATCCGAGGATATTGCAGAGTCTTCACTTTAATTTGGTCCTTGCATGCATTTCCTTCAGAATTCAGTATGGTTTTGCCTAAAATATATGCCAACTATTATTCGAAAAGCTCTATACTGCCAGAGTGCTATTCAGAATTCAGGAAAAATCCAGGGTCCCATTATCAGTTGGCGTAATGAAACTGCACTGATTTACTCCATATCAGGATCAATGATCTTTTTCCTGATTTTAGGAATCCTGGACTTTGTTTGATCAGAAATGCTTCCATTTCTGAACACAGATGTTGGATGCTTAAGTTTTTACCTTATGAACATTTTGAGGGTGTCCTAAAATATAAAAATAATTTATAGTACTTTTTGTACGTGGCCATTATGAAAAAGTCCTTGATTTTTTTATTTTTATTTTATTAGAAAGCTTAATGGAATTTAATAACTTAGAGAGTTTTTGTTAACTGTCCCTGTAGAGTTTAATAGAGAAATAGCTTTCTTCAAACAGAATTTTATCGGATGATCAAAAAAATCTGTTAAAAAGGATCTCATTCCCTATAAAATGCTATAGGTTTTAGAGTAATTTCTACAGAACCTTATTACATTTCTGCAGAACCCTGTTGGTTCCAGCCTTATTAAACTCTATAGGAATTTTCCATAAGAGAAAACGTTCGGTCTGTAGAGTTTCAACTTTTTTGCATGGGAATATGCTTGGGGGGGGGGGGGGGGGAACAAATAAAATTGAATACATAGAAACTATTTGGATTTTTTTCTCCAGTGCCACAAAAGGAGTTTGAAGACTCTGTAGATTTTGCCTTTCCCCAGAGACACATACTGTGATACATTACAGACAGGCAAATCCTTTCACAATAGCATGGGTATGTTAAGAAAAAAAAATAGCCCACCAGCAGCCTGGCTAAGAAATAGTCCCACAGGTTCTTCTACAACTGGCTCAGGAGCTGGGTATATTGGAGCCAGCCAAAGAGAATGTGCCAATTTTTTTTCCAACTGTTGGAAATATTCATTCCATGGCTGGCATGTGGGTGCTGTAGCTGCCAAATTTGCCCAGTCAGCGACCAGAATCTGAGCCAAGAGAGGATGAAACCAGAGGATGCTTCCTTTGCCCTTGCCCGATGCTGAAACCTCATGGGGAAGCCAAGATGGTACTGCTATACATGGTTATTAATGGTATAATGGTTGTTTGTTTGAACATTTTGTGTCATCAGCCATTTTTGTCAGTGCTCTGTCCCGAAATCATTGAAATAAGGAAGGAGGAAATTGATGTGCCTTTGTAGAATGCAAAGCAGTAAAAAGCAGTAGGGTCTCTTGACACCATCTTTCCAAAAAAGGAACTGTATAATTAATTACAGAGCGTTGCCTGAGGTTAAAAAGTCGGGCTCTATTCCAAATATTCCCAAAGCTCAGTCATTTGGCGTTGATTCACAGATAGTAGCCAGTCATAAAATTCAGGTCTTAACTAAAACTCCTCCAGAGTTCAGGACTCTTAAAATCCAATGACTGGTGTTGTATCTAAGTAGCAACGATACCAATTTATAGATTATTCCTTTTATACAAAGGTTTAAGTTTATCCCAAACTTCATGGGGGTTGCTGGGTGAACAGCAGGGGTCGAGTCTCCTGACTTACCAAATGCCAGTGCCCACGCTGACTGACTGCTCCGTGGCAGGAAAGGAGAAGCCCCACCCCTTCTGCCCAGTCCTAGGGAGCAGCCTGGAAAAAATGGCATCTTCCTCACAGGCCTGCCTGAATACAACTGCTCACTGCACATGGGTGGGCAGGTCAGATTATCAAAAATGTAGTGGGAAGTGGGGCTATTGCGGTCTCCCATACTCCTGACTTTGTACGGGATGAATTGTCTGTCATTCACAATAATTATGCCCATTATACCTCTGTGCCCAGATATGGCACTGAATACAAAATCACACAGTGATACACAAAGCCAATAACTTCCACATTTTTTGCCTTTATGACCCCATTTTGAGACTATAGAATCATGAACCCAGATAGTAACACACATGTTACTTATAAAGCCCTAAATGGCCAGGGCCTTACTTATCTGAAAGATTACCTCACTCCCTGCGCTGCCCCTGTGGTCATCTAGGAGCGCCCTCCTAGAGGCCTCACATTATCGGTGGGTCCGTACAGCTGCGCCATTGCTGTGGAACACCCTCCTGGTGGAGATCTATCTCAGCCTGAATTTGCTTGCTTTCCATCGACAATGCAAAAATTGCCTCTTCCGTCAGGCATTTAGCAAGGGGGGAGGGGAGGGTGGGATGGGTTAATTGGGTCGGGATGAAATATTCTTTTTTTCCAGCACAGATATGGTTTTATATATTTTATGATGTATTTTTTTATTATTGTATTTTGTATTTTTATATGTATTGTTTTATACAGGTTGGAAGCCGCCCCGAGTCGCCATCAGGTGAGAGGGGAGGGGTAACAGATGCAAAAATAAATAAAATAAATAAAATATGTACAGTATATCAAGTGCCAACTGAGATCGTGAACCCTACCGGCAACTGATGGAATTCCCATTTGGAGTCATGACTTATAGTCTGGGAACCCCTGTACTAAGCTTGAATAGGCCTGCAGTTTATAACAAAACAAACCAAATATAAAAATTAAGGAACAGGTTTAGAATCAAGATTTCCATTATGTTTCTGCAGTTTTTACTGTATACAAGCACAAAGCAAACAGTTGAACTATTTCTTGCGTTGGTGTCATCTTGTGGAAGACAACATGCAATATAATGGCTGATATCCTGAGTCAATCTTCTCATGAATAGCCCCAGTGAAAGCAATGGGAGCATTCCCAAGTATGTGGTTTCAGGATTGAGGCCTATGTACACAAAACTGTTTTATCGGGTGTAACGATAACAAATCAGTTCTCCTTACTTGAAAAACAGATTTGTAGCCAAACCCTTCAGCAGCAGTGACCATGGACTATTAGATATGGACATTCTCATCACCAGAAATGCCTCACACCTCCTTGTTCTAGTTTGTTTATATTGATACATAAGTGTTATGGAATATCTGGGAAAGTAGTGATTATTTAAATTTGTTGGTTGCGTGTATTCTTTGAACTCATGATTCTACATGATAAATCCTTACAGGGCCAAAACCTTCTTGTCTTAGGGCACTTTTAGATGTGCCTCCAATTTTGTGGGCTTCAAAATCCACCTCCAGCAGCCTCACGCAGACGGAGGTTAGACGTGCCTCCCCGCACTGGAACTCGCCCGGTCATCATTGGAAACAGTGGCGCCAGGCGGCTTGCACATTCTTTTAAAAACTGGATTTCCAAAAGAATGTGCAAGACACCCAGTGTCACCTGGCCGCCACTGCAAAAAGCAACTTCTGGTGCAGGGAGGCACGTCTAAACTCTGTCCGCATGAGGTTGCTGAAAGCGGATTTTGAAGTCTGTGTGATTGGAGGCATGTCTAAAAGTGCCCTTATTCTAGCAAACGTCTCTTTGATCTTTTTTTCGAAGATAAGAGGAGACATGATTACACTTTGCAAGTACATTAGGGGAGGCTACAATAGAGAGGGAAGATTAAATTTAAAGACAAATATTTTAAGTTTTTATTTTCTGTTTTGCTTTAGTGGTATAAATCGCAGAGTTGCATTGATATGTTATAACTTTGCAGCCTTAAATATTGAACTTTAATATGATTATTACTATTTTATACACTGCAACTATTTTGATCATGTAGTGAAGTTTAATTTTGGGGGCCTGGCAAATGGGGGTGCCGTTTAGTGGGACCCTAACCATTGGTATATATCAGCCAGGGGATGCTTTTTCTGGGGTCAAATGTTGGCACCATAACCCCCGTGAAGGGTAAGCCGACTTGTAAACTCCTGGGGGTACCGCCCCACGGGATGATGCTGACTGTATACATTGTTTAGGGGATGCTTTGCCAGCGGTCAAATGTTGGCACCATAACCCCCATGAAGGGTAAGCCGACTTTTAAATTACTGGGAGTATTGTTCAGCGGGATGACACTGTCTGTATATACTGCGCAGGGGCTGCCTTGTTGGGACAAATGCTAACCCCTGTGAAGGGCAAGCCGCTTTTTAACATTAGGGACTTTTTACCTTTGACTATGGCCTACGGAACTCTAATATGAATGAATAGGTGTCCGTATTTTATACTCTGTATTTGTGTTCTGTGTTACGTATTGTTCATTTATGGAAATTTGTATCATGTGACTCCCATGCAAATTTTGTTATGGCTACGGCTTAAACAATAAAATTTATTATTATTAGAAAGACAAATATAGGCACATGAGCAAATGGGTATAAACTGCCTATGAATAAATTTAGACTGGAAATTAAAAGAAGATTTTTAGCTTTGTGATTCTAGAATCCATTTTTTTGGCTAGCAAAATTGCAGTGCAGTCAATCAGCATATTGTGTACTTTAATTTGTGTCCTTTGTAGATGGCAACTGCATTGCTTAAAATGATACTGTAAGGCATCTTCAATACCTTAAGGGCCAGATCTTCAGCACTTATGCCAATTGACATCAGCTGAAGGTTTAGCTGAAAGTTTTATATTTATTTTTATATGACAAATGTCCATCTGATTAAATAAACAAATAAAAATAATATTGAAGCTGGAATTGACAGATTCCGCAAGTAGGCCAGGGATCGAAAATGAACTCTTTTACTCTGAAAACGATCCTCTAGAAGTGATGAATTTGAGGCATATTAGACAAGAGATACAAAGGATACTGAACTACTGCTTCCCAGGCTGTTGATAAGGATGACTAATCCTTCCAATCCATTACCAGATGACAAAGGAGAAGAAACTAAAGTGTCATATTGACACTTAGGCAGAGATTTTCTATAGGGGCAGTGATCTGGAGATGCATGAGTTTGAACACTTGGAACACTGAAAATGCTATAGAAATTATTAATAGTAATAAGCATTTGCTCCCTGACAAATAGAATTACATGCTCCCTCCTGTTCTAGTCATTTTTTCCATGTGAGGTCCAGGACGGACCTAAAAGGGGGGAAGGGGAGGCTGGAGGGATACAACCACACACACACGTTCGGTCGGCGACAAGGGTGCCTATACACAAACCCTCAGGATAGTATAGGGCTGCAGGATTAGTAATCCACAGCCTGTATCATCACAGGGTATTTGGGGATGAGCACACACCTTGGAGTCACCCCTTAATGAACATACAGGGTCGGGGCGGAGGTGCAGAAGTGAGGAGCTGGGAGGTGCCGGAGCCCCCAGCGAGGGGGGGGGGCCGGGATAGGGCTTTCACTATCAGGAGGGCCCCAGGGATAGTGCAACCTAAACAGTATAAGGGATGCAGACTTACCGGCTTGAGACTCTTACAAACACTCACTCACCCACAGTCCAGTCACTCCAACACAGTCACGCACCCACACGATCCACAAGCAAGCAATATCACAGATTATCCAGGCAAAGGCAGGGGCCGGTCTCACAGGCGTTGCGGCACTGATCACCAACACCGTGCATGAGGCGCGGCGCTACTTATATCCCCGCTAACCAGGCAGCGTCGCAGACGCTCTGAGCATTGTGACGCCGAGATTGAGGCTGGGGGTGTGGCTTCTGCACGCTGCGGCTCCCGCACTCTGCCCCTAGGGGCAGTCTGATGGTGTGGGGGCGTGGCTTGTGCGTGCGTCCCTTGTAGGGGCGCTGTCGGCGACAGCGGTGTCTCCCAGTAGGGGAAGCTTCAGTGCTGCCCGACGGGGTCGGGGAAGGGTCTGTTGGGGGTGAGGGAGGTACTGGCGCCCCGTGGGGAGTGTGCGCCCTGGACTGGGTCCTGACACTCCTGGGAAGTGTGACCTGATGTTGAAAACATCTACAGATATTTAGTCTCACTGAAGACAATGGATGCAGCCACATGAGTTGGGGTGGACCCAATCCCCCACATGTTCCGTGGTGGGCAAGTGCAGATGCCACACTTTGGGACAGCAGGGAGAACTGGCCACGCAGTCTTCTTCCTTGTGGCCATCACTAGACCCTCCACGCCCTGGGCCAAGGGGCCGGTCACACAGGGCTAGACGCCTGGACTCTTGCTGTGCTGTGGGATTGGTCCCTCTACCTCTAGACTGCTGTTGAACGGGGTGGGTGGAGGAGCATGTGTGTATTCCTCCTTCCACCTAACAGCTGATTGCGGGGGAAGGGAGCCTGGGAGGAGCGTGTGCGCCCTCCCACCCGCCCAACAGCTGGTCATGGGGGAGAGAGGCCTGGGACGAGGCTGCACACTCCTCCAAGGAGTCCTCTCTCCTAACCAGCTGTTGTGGGTGAGCTTGACTATTTATGAGTGGGACTACATGTACGGACACGGACCCACAGAGAGGTATTCTCAGTGGCTGCCTCACAGCTTTGGAACTCCCTTTCCTAGTATCTTCCAGAGCCAGTGTAACACCTTTTTACTTGGCCAGGCACTCAATGGGCAGGGATAGATTTTTTTTGGGGGGGGGGCGGCGATGGGGGTGTTTTTAGTTTTGTGAGGTTTTAATTATTTATTTTATATTTGTAATGTATGTGTTTATTGTAAGCTGCCCTGAGCCTCAGGGGTAGGGTGGGATATGAATCCAAATAAAATAAATAAATAAAATGTTTTCAGGATTGTAGACTTGCTTGACTGCTCTTCACATGGAGAATTTACAGTTCATTTTTAAAAAAGTTACTGGTTTATTAAGTACAACTTTTCAGTGATGCAGCTAATACTTTCATTAAGTCTTTATCTTCTTCAATATCCTGAAGTTGAAAGCAAATTTCTTGCAAGTGCAAGGCAAAACTAGCACTATTGTTGCAATCTATGTTTTCCCCCGAGACTAAAATTCATTAAAAAAAACCCCAACTATTTGTGATTTGAACTGGTTTGCATTCGATAAAACAATGTCTTAAAAGCTAGAATTAAGATTATTCCCTCTTTGGCCTTCTCTGCAGATCTGATCAAAAGGCTATTGAAGTGAACAAAAAATCTCCCAGTGAAGCAAACCATCTATCAAGACATTTTGTGCTTTTGGAAAATAATACTTAGTATTTTATTATCTTACAGAAATGGGAACATCTCCCCAGCTATGTGTACCTTTCTGGCAGGCAAGGAACATACTTTATTATGGTATTTTAAAATGGTATAAAATGACTCTCCCTTTTATTGAACCTGGTGTGGTTTTTCTTGTGAATGCGAATGGTATCTAATAATGTTTTGCATGGATTTGTTAATATAGAAGTAATCTTTCTGCTGTGGTGCCCAGACTTATAGGTCCCAGAGTTAGAAAACTCCCATGCTACCAGAAGTCATTCTTACTCCGATCCAAGGTCTGTATGCACACCTCAGATCCTCTAGAGGTGAAGCTGCATGCTGTCCATGCGGAATTGCCCTCAGGCATGCATGTGAACCTTGGATTTGGGGACTTTGTTTTTTGAAGACTGGGGGAAGAAACAATAATCTAAACGTCTCCTGACTTCAGTTCTCACCCTGGCATTAGCTGTCTGACTTTGGGCAAGTTACTCAACTGCTCTATGCCTTAGGGTAAATAATGTCCAAAGGGAGCTAAGCCTTTGACTTCAATAGAGGAGTGTTGTATCATTTCTCCCTTTCCAGGAAATAGGGATAACTCTCACAGGTGTCAAAAGTTTACTCTGTATTTGAGATCTTTGCAGAGGAGGAGTGCTATTGTCTGAGTGACGAGCTGAAAAAGTACTCCCCCCCAAAGCCGAAAGACCTGCTGAGTACACCCAAACCCAACTGAAAATGACAAGTTAGGGAATAAAGTCTCTTTGCGCTACATCAGGAAACTTTCAGGTATTTGGGGTCAGGGTGTTTTCCCCCCACTTAACTTACTTTGGTATTTTGATTATTTCAATATTTTAGTTTTACACCATTTTGAAAATATCAGCATTTTTGTGCATGAGCAATTGCAAAAATGACATAACTGAAATACCAACATGGAATATCCACCCCGCCCCACC
Organism: Sphenodon punctatus; assembly: GCA_003113815.1. NCBI lineage: Eukaryota > Metazoa > Chordata > Lepidosauria > Sphenodontia > Sphenodontidae > Sphenodon > Sphenodon punctatus. The sequence continues at coordinate 1,477,545 of QEPC01009174.1, read as the reverse complement.
GCAAAACCTGGATATGCAAGCACCCATTTTTGTCATGGATATTATTCATGTATTTGAAGGGCTACCCAAAAATACAAATACCGCATTTTTCAACGCGCTTCCTGAAAAGCACCATGGGGTGCATTCAGATGCACCAGAAGTAGCCAGGTGCTATAGGAATCTCTGCTTGCACTGTCTTTTTGAAGGCACATTTTGGAAACCCCAAGGCTTCCAAAATATGTCTTCAACAAGACCACATGAGCAGCAATTCCTATGGTGACCGGCTACTTCCATCTAAACGCACCTCCATGGAGCTTTTCAGGAAGCGCGTTCTTGAACGTGCTGCATCTCACCACTCGTGTAGGAGCAGCCTCAGTTAAGTCAATGGGGAAAGTTCTCTTGACTCTAACAGGTGTAGCATTACATCCATAGCGAATTAATGGAAACATGGTATGGTATGAGGAGGAGGAACACGCCCCTTCCACGAAATCATACGTTCGTCAAATTCAAGGAGCGAGTAAAGAATGAGGACAAAAACACTCTCTTGCTTTGCAGAAAGTTAAGGATAACAGCTACATCTATCACCATAAATGGTTTGCTCAAATTGCTTGCGTTCTGTGTCTGAGCTGCAATATTTCATTCAGCTAACCATCCGTTAAACACACATCCTGAAAGCAAATAACTTTAATGTAAATAATTTGTGAAGCATTGTTCCATCTGTTGAAAATGTGCAGTAGTAGTTTTGACCCTTGTCTAAACCAGGCGAGCTACTTTCAGGCAAGTTTGGGAGGTAAATGAACTGTCTGGCTGCTTTTCTTGGCAGCATCTCTTATTAGTGGGAGGTGGCAGTAAAGAGAACATGAGGAAGACTTAAAGTGTTTACTTAAAACTTTAGCCAAATGGCTAGGGAGAGTTAAGATAAATCATAACTGTCAATGATGACAACTTTAGACTGCTACTAGTTCACTCCTGTTTATGCAGTTTTCAAATGTTGCACTTTAGACACATTTTCAGAAAGGATTGGTTTTTATTGACAGACGCTATCAATTGTTTGGATGTAAATATTTTGGACTCGGTTCTAACAACGACATGGAAGATTTGCAGGAAGAAGGCTGTAAAGCTTCACACAACACTTGAGAGATAGTCTTTTATAAGAGTGTCTCTAAAGTATGCGTCTGTGACTCATATTTCCCCAAAGAATAAGGTCCATAGATCAGTGCAGGCTTATTATATTTTCTCACACACAAAAGCCAAAATAAAATGTTACAGAAATTGGCCAAATGGGATTGCTGAAATGAGTCAGTTTTCTTTCTTTCTTCGACTTTTTCCTCTCTGCTCTTGTCTTGATCACCTTTTTTTCTTTGCATAATGGCTTAAATACTAACATTTAAATTGTGTTTAAGACCTCAGGGTAAGCTAGCAAAAGGCCAGAAGTTCAGCCAGCAACCTCAGGAATTTTTTTTCCTTAAAAGATTGAGTCATGCTGACCGAAGCTTTCAAATCCAGGCGTATGTTAAAGAACAGAGCAATTTGATCAGGATTAATAATCAGGAATAAGGTTTTGTTTTTCACCATGAAAACTGTTGTTAATGTCTTCTTTCAGAATGAGCACATAAAGTAACTATGCTACTGTCTTGATGGGCCTACATAGCTAAGCCATCAGGCTCAGAAAAAGACCTTGATTTTTTTATAATGTAGCTGCACAAGGTTTGGCTGATGGTACAGAGTAGTGTGGTAACTTAACCCTTGAGGTTCTCCCAACCAGGACTCGACTGGCCTTACCACAGGGTGACCTGAGGCAACTGCCTAGGACCCTGCTCTTTCTGGGGACCCTACTGTGGCCCCATTTTCACCAGGACAGGGCATGGGGGTCCCACTCACTCTCAGTGATGTCCCAAACATGTCTACCTTTAGGGCCCCATGGATGGTGCCATCAAGGGAGGGGGGCACTGGGGCCCCACATTTTATCTCCGCCCTTGGCCCTGGAAATTCTAAGACTAGCTCTGCTTCCAACTTGTCAGTTCTATGATTTAATTCTGTGATTAACATACGTTGGTACGAAATAGTTAGCGCAACACGAAAATGCAATGAATGCAAAAGGAGTAGCATTAATGCTGTGTAATAGCTGAGAAACCCAACACTTACAAATTGAAGTCATTCTAAAAGTTAGTATTTCAAGAGATCCCCTAATTAATGGTTTTAATTAATGATAACTTAATTTTGGAACTCTAGATTATTCAGATTTGATATTACAGCAGTGCTGTTCTCCATCCACAAACCCCCATTCCCCTCTGGCTTCCAAAGTAGGCAGTCTGACTTTATTAAAGAAAAGTGTAAAAAAAAAAAAACAGTCAAAAATTAAAGCTAGTATTATTAAGAGTATTTTAAACTAAGCTAAGCATGTGTATTTGCAAATTCTCCCATTCTTGACTGTGTCCCTGTCTCTTTTTACGTTTGCCTCTCACTTCTCCATCTTAGACTTGAAGATGCTTGGGGCAGGGATCTGTCTCTAATCACAACTGTTTAGCACAAGCACATTGTTGCCGCTATATAAATAAATGTAATGATAATATATTATTCCGCCCTTAGATTAAACATTAGGCATGTGCTTAACTCAGAGGTTCACAGATTCTGGATCTTGACTCCAAATGGGATCACATGATCAGCAGATGCGGTCATGATCCTGGTAGTTATTTGTATACTTTGCATGTTATAGATTGCTATCTGGATTCACAGGTTTATATTCAATGTTGTAAACAAACAAGACGATAGCCCGCTGCAGTCCCAGTTCGGTCCGTGCAGACCCCACTCATGTGTTTAGCCTGTTTAGGTCAGCCTAATAAACGGGCAGCTCCCTGCTTGTATTTCATGCGCTTGTGGGCAGCCCCCACTTGCGGCACCAGTGAGAGCAAGAGCAGAGAGAGGGGCAGGAAGCGATCACTCCTGGGAATGCTCTAGGTTCTTCACCTGTGACTCTTTGCTGCTGGCGGAACTTTACATGAAGAGGCATTGCACGCAACCTAATCGACGAGATGTGAACACGTGGGCCCACATTAGCCCACATTTGCCTACACGGCAAGCTCCGCATGCTCTGAGTCCCTGTTGTGAGTGGGGCTTGTGTGTCTGGTGGTTGATGGCCATGTGGTCGGTGGGAGCAAAATCTAATAAACAGGTGGAGACCCATCTGGGGTGGGCTACTGTCTTGTTTGTTAACACTCGCGTTTCAACATGGAGGACATACAAAAACATTGGGAATCCCTGGCTTAATCACTATGTTGAATCAAAGCTTTAATTCTGCCCATGTCCAAAAGGGGTGAAGTGGGAGCTGGTAGATGAAGAAATTAATTAGTGGAAATTTCAACATTTTAACGCAGTGTTTCAGAAAGCAGTGAGAGGTTTTAGATATATGAGAATGGAACTTTGACCTCAAGTATGAAAGCTGGTATTTGGTCTAATTAGAGAGAACTGATGTCAACTGTCCTATCTCAGGGATAGTATAGATACTGTGAATCCTGCTTAAGGGCAGAGATATGGAGGACTGTGAGCAGACTGTGAGGAACTGCAACAGGATCTTACGGCACTGGGTGCCTGGGCATCTAAATGTCAAATGAGATTTAATGTGGACAAGTGCAAAGTGATGCACGCAGAGGAAAATAATCCAAAATATGCGTACACAATGCTGGGTACTAAGCTAGGAGTGTATTTATTTATTTATTTATTTATTATTTATTTCTAAAACTTATATGCCGCCCCCTCCTGTCTCAGGCATCTCTGGCGACTCACAACATTTTAAAACATATTAAAATACATAATAATAAATTAAAACTCATCACTTGCCACCCTAACCTAACCCACCCACCCCACCTCCCTTGGGAAAGGCCTGGCAGAACAGCCAGGTCTTTTAGTGTCTGCGGAAAGAGGGGAGGTCAGTAATTAAGTGGACATCCAATGGGAGGGAGTTCCACAGCCGCGGTGCAGCTATGGAGAACGCCCTCCTCATGGTGGACATTCGGGAAACCCGGGGGACCCTGAGGAGGGTGCCCCTGGCCAACCACAGGGGCCGATCCAGGACCCAGAGAGTGAGGCGGTCCCGCAGGTAGGTGGGGCCCAAGCCATTTAAAGGTTAACACCAACACTTTGAATTGGGCCCGAAAAACTATTGGTAGCCAGTGCAGAGAACGGAGCACTGGTGTAATGTGCTCGCGTCGGCCCGTTCCAGTCAAGAGATGGGCCACCGCATTCTACACCAGCTGCAGCTTCCGAACCAGCACCATGGGTAGCCCCACGTAGGGTGCATTGGAGTAATCCAGTCTCGAGCTAATAAAAGCATGGACGATTGTGGCCAGATCAGAGTCCGAGATATACAGCCTAAGCTGACACACCAGATGTAACTAGCAAAATATCCCCTTCACCACAGCCTCCACCTGGGCATCCAGGTGAAGCTGCAGGTCCAGGAGCACCCCCAGACTCTGGACCTGCGAAACCAGAGGAGAATGGACCCCATTGATGATGTGGGCCACTACCTCCCCGGCCCTTCCCACAACCATCAGCTCCATCTTGTCAGGATTTAGTTTCAGGCGGCTCGCCCTCATCCAATCCCCCACAGCTGACAGACACTGGGCAAGCACCAAGACTGCCGGGCCTGAGTCAGAGGAAAATGAGAGAGATAGCTGGGTGTCATCAGCATATTGATGACACGTCACCCCAAACTCCCTGACAACCTCCCCCAAAGGCTGCATGTACACATTGAACGAGAGAGGGAATAAGATGGAACCCTGTGGAACCCCACACGTGAGGCCCCGGGGGAAAGATGAAAACCTCCCCAGGACCACACGCTGGGTGAAAAGAGCGGAACCATTCAGGAACAGTCCCGCTAATCCCTGCCCGGTCCCACAGCCAAGTCACCAACAACAACTCATGATCAACAGTATCAAATGCAGTCGAGAGATCCAACAGGGTCGAGCGACCCCGGTCCAACTCACGGGAGAGGTCGTCAACCAAGGCCATGAGTGCAATCTCCATGCCATAAACTGGATGGACGCCCGACTGTGAGGGATCAAGAAAATTGACCTGGTCCAAATGCCCCTGAAGCTGCCGAGCCACCGTCTGTTCAATAACCTTCCCTAAAAAGGGAAGGTTAGAGACTGGCTGTAGCTGGCCAGGGCGCCAATGTCCAAAGATGGCTTCTTGAGCAGGGGCTGCACTACTGCCTCCTTGAGACAGTCCTGCACCCTGCCCTCCCTAAGGGAAGCGTTGACTATTCCTGCCAGCAACGGCCCAAATGTCTCCCAGCTAACTTAACTAGCCAGGACAAGCTCAGGAAAAGGATCTGGGGGTGGTTGTGGACAATACAATGAAATCCACAGTGCAGTGCGCAGCAGCAGTCAAAAAAGCAAACAGAATGTTAGGAATTATTCAGAAGGGGATAGGGAATAAAATGAGATGTCATAATGCCTCTACAAATCAATAGTGTGACTGCACCTCAAATATTGTGTGCAGTTCTGGTCACCCCATCTCAAAAAAGACACAGCTGAACTAGAAAAGGTACAGAGAAGGGCAACAAAAATGATCAAGGGCTCCTGTATGAGGAGAGGCTTGGTAGGTTGGGGCTCTTCAGATTGGAGAAGAGATGACTGAGAGGAGATATGATAGAGGTCTATAAAATCATGAGTTGGGTGGAACTAATAAACAAGGAGCAGTTATTTACCCTCTCAGCTAGTACTAGAACTAGGGGACACTCCATGAAACTCATGGGTGGCAAATTTAAAACAAATAAAAGGAAGTATTTTTTCACTCAGCGTATAATTGGGTTGTGGAATCTACTGCCAGAGGCTGTGGTAAGGGCCAGTACTATAGCTGAGTTTAAAAGAGGTTTGGACAGGTTTCTGGAAGATAGATTCATTAGCAGCTATTAGCCAGACAGGAACAGGAAACATGATGGGAGCTGGGGGAAAACAACAGGGAATGAATCCTCCATTGTGACCTGTTGGGTGCTTCTCCCAAGCCACCGTGATTGGCCACTGTCAGAGACAGGATGCTGGGCTAGATGAACCATTGGTCTGACCCAGTATGGCACTTCTTATGTTCTTAGGACTAGATAGCTCTTGCAATTCCTTCCAGCTCTATGATTCTATGAAAGTTCTCCATATTCTTATAGACAAGAATAAAAACAACTGTGTGTGTTTATACACACACACACGCCTTTTGGATACCTCTCTATAATAGGAACATGCTGTTTGGCACTCCCAAGCCACCGTGATTGGCCACTGTCAGAGACAGGATGCTGGGCTAGATGAACCATTGGTCTGACCCAGTATGGCACTTCTTATGTTCTTAGGACTAGATAGCTCTTGCAATTCCTTCCAGCTCTATGATTCTATGAAAGTTCTCCATATTCTTATAGACAAGAATAAAAACAACTGTGTGTGTTTATACACACACACACACGCCTTTTGGATACCTCTCTATAATAGGAACATGCTGTTTGGCACAGCCTGGCCCTTTAAAGGAGTAACACTGGCCGGAAGGAAGCAGGCACACCTACTAATGAAGGGCCGCGCCACAACACACTAAAGGGAGGTGAAGGGGAATCTTAAATGGAGGATAGCAATGCTGTACCTTTTCACTTGCCCATGTTACCGTGGCTCCGAATCTCCCAGCAGGGGAATCTTACAGTGCACTCTGCACATGACTGCTTGTAATCAGCCGCGTCCTGCAGCTTCTTTCCTTATGATTGTCAGGGCTGGATTTCGAGCCCTGACAGTCGTAAGGAAAAACCCCGCAGGACATGGCTAATTACAAGCACCTATATGCATAGTGCACCGTAAGATTCCCAGCAGGGAGATTTCCCCACCGAGAGATTTAGTGGCGCAGTAATGTGGGCAATTGGCCAGAGGAAAGTAAGGAGCCAGGAAAGGCTCTGCCTGATAGCTGGCTTCCAGAGGAATTGTACCTGACCAGGGGCCTGAGTTAAAGAAGGTAACCAGGGAATTGTGTATGGTGCAGTGCCTGGCTTTAAGAGGGAGTGTGCCTGCCTAGCCAGAGAGAGAGTCTGAACCCTCGTGGATGGACTCTGAGTGTATACATTAATTATTGGTAGTGGTTTGCACTGTGAATAAAAGCACTTAAACGGGGAGATCCCACATGGGCTGGCCTCATTGGGTCTGCTGATTCTGAAAAGACTTATCCCCAATGGCTGCCCTGTTACACTCTGCTATTAAGGTGAGATCAAATATCCTGGTATAATTGTAATCAGTTTGACTCTGTAATGACTGAAGTCGTCACACCTGATGGATCATCAGTGGAAACTGGTACGATCCAAAACCACCAAACCCATGTTCCTGAAGCTATTAGTGCTGGCTCTAACTTCCTATTCATCTCAGTGAGATTCATGTCAATGTAAAACACTAGCTGTGGGCCAAGTGGCTTCACAGTTGTGAATTTTTAAAGAGGCAGTGCTTGAATTTTTGAAAAAAGCTTTGAAGAAAGTTCAATAACTTTGAAAAAGGTTGTTCACTTGAGTTAAGACACAGGACTACAGTAAGTGAGTAATACAGCACAGTTGCACTCAGAGTTGAAAAGGGCATTCCCAAGAAACTGCAGCCCCATCAGTTTGGTATTTAATATGGAATACAGTTAAAGAACACGTTATAAAAGTAAATACATAGTGCTAAACTAGCAAGAGATAATGAGAATGATTTAGAAGGGGAAGGTCTTGGCTAACGTTGCTTTAGAAGGTTACAGACAAAGCTGATAAAATAGGCCGTAATTTATTTGGATCTTCAGAACAATTTTGACAAAATTCCATACTACTGGTCTCTGTTTAAGCTAAAAGTTGCCAGGATCCAGGAAAGTACAAGGGAGTAGATAAGGAGGAGGAAAAGAGAGAAAATTAGAGAAGATAGACTAGATTGTGGAAAACTAGATTTACAGGGGCCCGACAGAGGTCAACATTTAGGCCTCTACTGTTCATGATCTATAAAAATGATATAGGCTAGTAAAATTTGCTGACAGCACAATGTTGGAAGAGCTGTGAACCTACAACATAAAGCAAGAAAACGCCTGGTTTCTTTTTTCTTTTTTTTTAATACATACTTGTTTCCCTTGCATGGAATGTAGTAACAATCCACTTTGTGCTAGTTCATCCGCACAAATTCATTTTAAGAATGCTTAAGCCATAAGGTAAATAGAGCCAACCCCTGCCCCTCATGAAGAGGTTTCTTTTGGCTTGTATGCAGACATTACATTAGTGTGATTTGAAATCAGGCATTGGTTGGGACATTGCCAAAAGTCAGACAAAACCCTATGTGAAACCTGGGTGAAAATCTCCAAGTTTAGGCTTTGTTTTTTTAAAAGTGCATGGCGAGGTTGTGTGAATTCAGAGATGGCCAATGCTGAGGAGTTGGTGTGGAAATGACCCACAACAGAAGAAAGAATTTCAAAACCAGATCCTTGCTTGGAGCAATAGGATCCCGTACAATTTGTGAGTCTTGATTAGGGCTGAAATGAGAACTCTGAAAGATGGGGATTCCTTTTAAATTCTATGGTACCTGACCTGTTAGGAGGGGCTGGGTACCATGGGATAGCAGATTGGGGTGCCTGCTACACTTCCTATTCATTCAAGAGAGAACTGTGCATGGACCTGTCCATGAGCCAGGCCAGGTCTCCAGGCTCCCCCATCTCCTCCCGCAACCCCCTCTGCCACCCTGGATAATCCTACTCTGTCACCAGCCACCCACCACTGCCCTTTTTGCCCTTCTCGTCTGTGCTCCCTGGATGAAAGTAAGCTGAGAGTGGGTGCGGGGGAGAGAGGAGGAAGGATTTGCTGCCCGTCAGTCTCACCAGTAACTGAGAAATTCCCACAGGGGTTCTGCATACCAGTGAGACTACTCACGGGTAACAAATCCACTCTTCTTTTCAGCCCTAGTGGCATCAATCCCAACTCTGAACTTGCTGAGGAGGGTTGAACGGCACCCGTTTTTTTAAAGAGATATGACAATTCTGGTTTGGAGTGGGCTTGTGGTTCTGGCACTCAACTGAAAATGAGGAGACCTGGAGGATTTAATATATTCTCTGTGTAAGTCCCTTAATCAATATGCCCTGTTTATAAAATGGGGTAAGTATGTGTATGTAATATTTTATTTCTCCCGCCCATTGCAGGCTCGTATAGACAGAAATTCTCTCTCTTGCTTTGTTTACACATACACTTCCACTTTTGGTAGCTACCTCTTCTTTGCTTTAAACACCACATTTGTTTGCACAAACCACTGTTTAAGGTGTAGTACAGGGGTGGGGAACCTTTTCCCTCACGGGAAAAAGGTCACTTTGCACAAGATCTGAGGGCCGCACAGAAATTGGGGTGGGGCTGCTTAAGGGATGCACTCAAGGAAAGGGGGGGCCAAATCTGTATGCGCACCATAGAACTGTCCCCAGTGCTTGTTTGAATGACCTCATCTCTGCTCCCTTCCCTTGAACTCAGTTTTTCAGTGATTGGAGGTAAGAACTAGATCCAGGGTCCAGATCCGGGAAGTGGAAAGGGGCCACATAAAAACTTGCCTCAGGCCGCATTTGACTTCTGGGCCTGAGGTTCTCCACCCCTGGTATAGTAGAAGATGGTTCGCTCCCTATGGTTTGGACTCCTGGTTGAATGGGGATACATATCTTACCCCCAGAGTTAAGACATTGTGCGAACACAGAAAGGGTGTTAATTATCTGTGATAAATGACTTAACAACAGCTAACATTTAGCTATTCAGGCAATTATTTACCTCTGGGGAAGCCCATTATGAGTAACTAATGTGCATTCACATGGATGCTTACTAAGGGGACTGTTGTCACCAGAGTAAGTGCCCTAGGAGCAGCCTGTTCATGTGAACAGGGCCATACTGTGTTTGTACAGAACCTGGCACAATATGGCACCCTAAACTCATTTGGAGCCTCCAGACACCAATGAGAGCTATAAACAAAATTATGAGCAGAAATTCTAGACACACTGCCTTGTTCATTTAGTGTACAATGCACGCTTACATTTCCTGAAAATAAAATTTACAATGATCGTGGACATAATGACTTCTGTATTCTTTTTCACCCATGGTTTCTAAGATAATAGAAGTTAACAGACATGATGGTAGCCTGCTTACGCTCGCTTTGGCCCTCAGGCCACCATCACATTTGTTGGGGCCAGTCCAGATGTTTGCCCTGGATTTTTCCAGGGTGTGTTGGCAGCTAGCCCGGGCTGTGATCCCAGAGAACAAGCATAGCCACCAACGTGCCGTGGAAACAACCTGTTGGACAGGACTGAAGCTGGTTATCACATGTGGTAGCCTGCTGTTCCTGGCCTGATCCGGAGTGGCCATCATGACCTGCCACCATGGCAGCCATCACTGGTCAGCTGCCTCTCATAGGGGTGGGCTACTGGCTGCACCGTGGGGGTGGGCAGACGCAGATCTCTGCGTCTCCCTGCCCCCCCCCCCAGCGGTCCGGCGCCCAGTATGTTTGTTTTTGCTGGCAGACCGTGGTGGTAGCGTGTTTATTATTATTATTAAACATTTATAAAGCGCCAGTTGCAAAACCTGGCGCTGTACAGAACATACAATCAGACGCGGTCCCTGCCTGTGGCTTACAATCTAAAAGACAAGGAGGGGGAGACAAGGAGAGGGGACAGCGGGAGAGACATGGGAGAAGACAAACAAACATTCAGGCGGATGCGAAGTCTCAGGTGCGTGTACTTGGCTTGGTTACAAGGTGGTCGGTAGCAGCAGTCAGCAGAGGAGGGCTGACAGTAAGAGCAAGGGGAAAGACTAGAGGGCATTGGGAAAGGCAGCATGGAAAAGGTGGGTCTTGAGGAGGGATTTGAAGGAGCGGAGGGAGGAGGCAAGGCGGATGTCGGCAGGGAGGGAGTTCCAGGCATGTGGGGCAGCGAGGGAGAAGGGACGAAGGCGGTTGGGCGAGCAGGAGAAACGAGGGAGAGTGAGGGAGGGGACAGAGGAAGAGCGGAGAGCGCGTGCAGGAGTGCGTAGGGCGATTAGGTCCGAGAGGTTGGTATTCTGATGGTTGGTATTCTGATGGTGGTGCTCTGTCATCACGGGGTAAGAGGGAGGGCAGCCACCAGGATGGGCCCCCACATAACTGGCTGTGCTTAGCTGCTCCAGCATGGCATCTCCTCCTTCCTCCTAGGTGTGCCAACCCCGGAAGGAGCCACGGGGTGCCATGTTGTGACAAGATGGTTCTGTCCCCACTACTGAGGAAGGGCCTTGGGGCACAAGCACTTCCCCAGCCATATTTGATGTTGCGGTGCAGCATAACATTGCTCCTGCCAGGGCCAGCACTTCTAGGAGGAGCGTGGAGGCACTGCATTTCGGTGGCTGCTGGTGCAACTGCTTGTGCAGGGACCCTGCTCTGGGAGACCCACTTCCCTGCCAGGGACTTTCGATGATGCTTTTCCCCCTATGGGCCTGAGGTCATGGGCCTGTCTTGCCTAGTCTAAGGCTGGACCAAAACTAACAAAATAAAATTCAACAGAGATAAATGTAAAGTTCTGCATTTAGGTAAGAAAAATCAAATGCACAAGGATAGGATGGGTGAAACCATAAGATGGGTGATACCTGGCTTGGCAGCAGTAGGTTCGAAAAGGATCTAGGGGTTGTAGTTGATCACAAGCTGAACATGAGTCAGCAGTGTGATGCAGCTGCTAAAAAGGCTAATGCAATTTAGCAGTTAAATCATGAGCCACATAAAAAATCCCATGGGTGGGGTTTCAATGTGATGTCATGCATGATTAGCCATTTGCGCATTCTTTAGCACTGCAGACTAAATACCCCAGAATGTATTTAGTCCACGATGCTAAAGAATGGAAGAGCGGCTAATCATGCGCGTGATGTCAGGTTTAAACCCCGCCATAGTGTCCAAGTCATGAGAACTAACAGTTTCACTCGATTCTGACCCAGGTCAGACCTCATCTGAAGCAGTGTTCAATTTTGGATGCCGCATTTTAAGAAGGACATCGACAAATTGGAACAGGTTCAGAGGAGGGCAACAAAGATGGTTGGGGTCTGGAAACCAAGTCCTATGAGGAAAGGTTGAAGGAGCTGGGTATGTTTAGCTTGGAGAAGAGGAGACTAAGGGTGATTTCAGACGTGGCGAATCCAAGATTCTCCACGCCTGAACCACACTCAAACGCGGCCCGCGTTTAACTGTGGTGAACATCTGTTTGCTACCCACCAGATGTTCACCACAATCAAACGCGGACTGCGTTTGCATTCACCACACTTCTGGACCCGAGGACGCGAGCGGGTCCATAAGTGTGGTGAATGGCCACCACGGCAGGGGTGACTGAAACGTCACGTCTGTTCACTTACCCCTGCCGGTGGTGGAATCCATTCCCCCCCGACCGCAACGGTGAGTACGGCTGGATTGGCTGCTCTCGCTGCCCGTCTGGCGGGAGGAGGGCTGGTGCAGAATGCAGGGGCCGGGGCCGTGCGGCAGCACGCTGCACCGTGCGGCCCTGCCCCCTCTGCAGTCCGCGGTGGCACGACGGACATTACGACGGGCCCCATTCACCACGGGTCGTGGTTCGCCGGTCCCCGCGGCCTGGGGTGAAGGGGGGAACGTCTGTTGGCACGCCCCTTCACCCCGGGCCGTGGTCTGAACCACCCCATGGCCCGTGGTGAATGGGGCCCGCCGTAACATCTGAAATCACCCTAAGAGGAGACATGATAGCCATCTTCAAATATCTGAAGGGCTGTCAGTGCCAAGGGAGGTGGTGGACTCTCCTTCTTTGAAGGTTTTCAAACAGAGGCTAAACAGCCATCTGTCGGGTATGCTGTAGCTAGATTTCCTGCATTGAACAGGAGGTTGGACTACATGACCTCTGAGGTACCTTCCAACTCTATGATTCTATGGGCCTGGTCTTATGAGACTAGCAGCACAGTTCTCCATCAGAATAGCACCCTCGTTTGCACGAGTGGGGTAACCGCTGCACTAACTGCACATTCATTTCACTGGGGCTCATGCCTGCAGTAAATGCTAGCATGGATGCTATACCCAGGGAGGATTACATCCTAGCTTTTTGCTGCATAGGAATAAAAAGTTTTATGGCCTGTTTATTTTTATGTGCAAGATGAGAGTCTCTCTTAATATTGAATCTAAATTTCAGTACACGTCAGCCCCTGCTGAGTTCTATATAGTTGATTTGAGCAGGAGTGTTTTCATAGTAGAGCATTAAAGAACAGAATATGTCTGGTAGGTTCGACATCTTCACTGCAGCTCCAGTACAAAACAACATGCAGCAGTGTCCTCAGGCATTGTTTTGATTGCTTGGAGTATAGGTCCATCAGTGGCTGTTAAAATAACCACCATGCTGAGAGGAGAAAGCTTCATGCTTTCCTCTGAAACATTTGGTTGCTAGTGGAGAGGGGATGTTGGACTAGATGGACCATTGGTCTGTCCCAGTATGGCACTTCCTAGGATTAACACTGTGTTGAACTTCAAATGGGGATAAGAATAATTCTGGGGGTGGGAGTTAAAAATGGTGAGGGAAATACAGAGAAACATTTTTTCCCCCCCATCATTCAAGATTTATTTATTTTTTAAATTGAGCCAGATTCTGCTCCCAGTAGTTAGAGCAGAATCTATACTTCACGAGTAATCCCAGTGAAGTCAACAAAGTAACTACTGCACAAGTAAGGTGCTATTCAACACTAGCCTCAACATCAACCCTAAGACTGCATCCCTGACTCCATTAAAATCAATGGGTGTTTCTATACATTACAGTAAAACAAATACTGCATTTTTATCCTAATGTCTACTGACTGCCACAGATTTTCTGGTGTGTAGCTGCTGTGGACTGCCCACTCAAGGCAAATGCTGAGGTGATCGTGGGCCCAGTGTGGACCAAGCAGCTGCACGTAGCTACTGTGAGGTGAACAGGACTTCACAACAGCTATACCCCATGGAAGAAGTGAGGGACAACAGAAACGGCAGTGGGACCCCAGGACCTTGTTCATTCCCCAACCGAGGGCTTCTCTGCTGCCATAGTTTTTCCTGCTGAGACCAGTATGTCCCACTCCTTTCCTGCCATACACACATCATCTTGTGGGTAGCCAGTAGCTATCCATGATCTGTTGTTTGTACAAAACCCCTAAGTGTTCAGAATTGCCTCTGAGTCTGTTGGCAATACTGAATATGGAGTGAGCATAACGTCAGTTTTCACCCAATGACTAAGCTCTTATTGATTTCAGTGGTGTCCCAGGATTGCACTCTCAGTATAATTAAGGATGGCAAAACCTATCTGATTCTGCTTGCCTACAGAGTAAAAACTCTACTTCAGCTCAAGGCCAATTAACTTCCTAAACCTGGCCATGGCCAAAACGCTCTCCTTGCAATACCATAATAAAGCTCTCCCTATAATATTTTCAAAGGAACGGCATGCATTTTTGATTTGGAAAGGCCACAACTTAGAATTATCTCATAATATTTTTACTGGGTATGAAGAACCTAAAAAAGATTCAGACCACGATTAGCAGAAGCCAGAGCCAGACAGGAAATCAAATGAGGTTCTAATTAAATTTCCAAGGCTGAATGCTGGCCAGGGACAAGCAAAGAAAGCGGGAGTAGAATAGCACAAGAAGGTGGGAGTTGATGATGACCATGTTCTGGTGGCACTAAAAATCATGGCTTTCTACAGCTGCATATTGCCCAAAGGAAGTTTTCTTTTCTTAACAAACAGTTAGATCACTGTGACCATCATCCACCTTGTGAGAGCAGGAGAGAGGGGTTCTCATCTTCGTTGTACCTAGATGAAACATGTATATTGATGTGGCTGGGGATTCTCCTCTAAAGAAAATTGTATTATCAGGGCAGATGCCACATTGAAAACATAGCAATTGGAGAAAAGAAAACAGAATTTAGCGCTAATCAGCCAGTGATCCATTTAGGCTAGTACTTTGTTTCCATACCAGGCACTTGAGAGCAGGGCTTCATTTGCACCAGAGCTTGTCAAAGCTCAGCCCTGGCATGTCCGTCCAGACCCTGTCACTGCTGCTACTCTACAAGACTCCACCTAGCACTGGATTAAGTTTGATGGGGGACAGGATGCTTCTGCCCCCTGCCAGCTGTTTGGTCACAAAACACCCTCATTGTCAAACAGCTGAAGGGTGACAAGAGCAGCACCTTCCCACAGAAACACCAGTCTCAGGATCTTCTCTGACAGGGTGGAGGCTGCAGCCGCTGTGGACAGGCAAGTGGAAAGCTGTTACTTCCACTTATTAGCTGTCTGGCAGGAAGTGTTTGGTCTGGTGGAGCAGTGAGGCCTGACGGAACAACTCCACCTAGGGTTGCCCCCTCTCATGGCAATAATCCCAACACTCCCTGGAGTGCCAGGGTCATTTCCGCATGAGGTGGCAACCCTAGGCCTCCACCAGCTTGACTGAATCCCTCTCATACATCTGGGGTCTAGGGGCAGGACTTCTGGAACAGGCCTGAGCCCGAGACCTCTTTATTTACATATTAAGAGCTGCTTGAGAGAAAAGTGCCCAAAGTACCACAATGAACTTGCTCTGTGAGGCACACCTGAGTGTGCCTCTTCCCCACCCCCCCATCATCCGTTGCCTATCTTTGTCTAGAATTTAAAACCTTCATCACAGATAGAGATGAAGACCAAATCACAACATCTATCTGATGTTATGAAAATATATGCCTGAGGATGGGCTTCTAAAGTACTCACAGGATATGCCCCTTGTAGATAGTTACAGGAAGACTGCAGCCCTGGAGGTCTAGTTAGGTGGCAGTCATGGTAACTGATGAGGACAACCATGCCCACTTGAGCTATATCAGCTAATGCTCAGATAAGCTGAGTGACAGGAGGGCTTGGCAATAGTAAGAGCTGGTGGTAGTAAAGACAGGTGATTTCCTGAGGGAAGAGGAGATGAACCTTCAGAGACTAGGCTACTAGAGAGGGTGAACCCTGTATTTGGGCCTAAAAGGCCACTTCTTAAGACAAATGGGCTAAAGAAGCCCATCCCTAAGTTAAGAGGAATAGAGGCTATTGAAAGAGACAGGTAGAACTCTTGACTCTAACTTGAGTGGAAAGAGATTTATGCAGAGAAACCCTATCCTGGAAATATGGAGCCCTTTTGGAGTAGCTAAATGCAACTGTCCATGGCTGGTTGTCACATCAAGAGTTATGAGGCAGACACTGGGGAAAGATGATGACTGTTGACTAGAACAGAGAAGATGAATTCCTACACAATGCTACAGAGACTATGATTGGAGGTCAGAGTGGATGGGCTAGATGTCAATCTCACCTAGCAACTTTGCAAGGCCAGTGGGCCTGGAGGCCAGCAGGTAAGCGGAGCTTGGAAAAGTTTCTGGCCAGTGGGTCTATGAACCAAAACCTTACCCCTTGTGGTCCACTGTTATAGGAGAAGCATCCCAGATGGGAAAAGGAGCTTCTATGCAAAAATGTTGGTCTAAGCAATCACAAGCCTGGAACTTGCAGAGAGACTAGATCCTGCACCAACCTAGGGTAGGGGCTGGACCTTGCCATGAGTTTAAATTTTATAACCACCTCGCAGTGGGCTGTATTGACACAGCTGGGGGGCACTAATTGGCAGGAGGCTGGGTGGGGCATTAGGCCCGCACAGTAATGTACTGGGAACGTTCAGAAGGCAGCAGGCAGGGAGGTGAGAGAGAAGAGAAAGCTCTGTTGGCAATGACCTTGCTCAGCAGTGAGGCTTGAGTGGAGGCCCAGTCTGTGCAAGGGCTGGAGCTAGCCCTCCAGGAAGGAGTGTTTCTGGAAGAGGCAGCTGTGCAGCAGGGAATTTGGAAGGAGTTAAGTTAAAATGTGAAAAGGGTAAGGGTTCCTGTATGAGCATGCATGTAAGTGCATGAGAAGGTGGAGCTTCTTTGTTGAGGGGTAGTGCTTATTGGCTGAAAGGGCAGGGCTTGTCCGTCTTTGACTGCTGGAAATGTTGGAAGGTATGTGAGAAAGCTCTGAGACAAGAGGAATGAAGCTAGGGAAGAGAGAACTGTTGTGTGGGTGGGTAAGTGGAAGCTTGTTACACCACTATAAGAAGCAGTAAACACTACAAGGGCCTAGCACAAGAAGGGTCCTCTGCCCCCCACATCGGGGGTGGGGGGGTTGCTACACCCCGCTCTTCCCCCACACGGGAAAAGGGCGCGAAAAGGAGCACAGAGTTGGAAACCCCGTCTGTGCGGCCCGAGCACCACTGATTGGTGGCCTGGGCATCAGGTGTTCATGTCCGGGACACCTGATTGGACGGTGCGGGGGCAGCTCCTCCCCTTTGCATAGGAAGGGGAGGGGAACAACTGCCGCCCGTGTGATTCCCCTCTCGTTCGGCCGAACACAGCCGAAGAAGCAGCACCCACCCACCCATCACTCTAATACTGCGGGTTTAACCGGTTGCCACAAGGGGGCTGGAAAGGAATTTTGGAGGGCACCTCAGCAATTATGAGATGACCTTTTGTTTTGCCTTCCTCGCAGTGTTAGAATAGTTTAGAAATAAATAAATAATTAATTAGTATGTTTTGACCTAATTGGAAATAAATAATTCTTTAATGGGCCAAGGAATTTAAAATAGTTTAAGTCAAGAATACAATTGGCACTAATCTTATAGATACAATTTGGAATAATAATGTTTGAAGTGTTTGAATGATTATAATCACGTTGCACTCTTTCAGGGGTCCAGTATGGTTAATAGGATTATTTGGTAAGGTAGGGGTAGAATAGATCAAAGAGTCATCTCCATAAGAGATGTGGGGCTGATACCTGATGATAAGCAGGGCATTGCTACAGCAATATCATCCCCCTGGGAGTGGTGTCAAAGAAGGGTAAGGGCAAGCATGGCCCTCAATTTTAATGACACCATCATCCTTACTCGTGCCCGAACGGACAAGTTTCCCCTTCGGCCTTGACCAGGGAGCTGTTTGAAGGGGATGTTTTAAATGTTGAATTTGGTGATGGCACAGGAGGGCAGACACCTGTTTTAATAATGTTGACGTTTTAGGTATAAAATACTGGACCCATAATTGCTTAGAAGCAATCCCACCAACTTCCATGCTTTGTTTGAATAAAGAGTGCGGCCAATTTAAAATTCATATATGTCTCCGTGTCTCATTTCCCGGGAAGGGGGGTGTATCGGCAAAGGCACAGCCTGACAAACAGTTGCTTCCAAGTAGTTAAGCCTCAAATCATGTTTTTTTCTGAATTGTTCACGTCAGGAGCTCTAAACCAGTTGTTCAGCACTAGGAAAAGAAGAACATACTCCTGAAAAAAGAGAAGTGCATGGTCTCCTTTGCTTTTTACATCAAAGTAACTGTAGTTTGAACTGCTTATTTTGAAGTAAGGGAGAAGGGTAACATTGGGTGAAAACAAACGAGACAGTAGCTCGCGTTAGTCTGGGAGTTACTTGCTTCTTAGACTGTGTGCTGCCAGATGTTGGCGTACATCTGCCCCAGGGCAGGTGGCTATCAGATAAAGTCGGCGATGCAGCCTGGGCGAAGGCCCAGTCACCCAGGCTAAACCAGACTAATGTGCCCTCCTGTTAGGCCCCACCAAACCCAGCCCCACCCCAGAGTGAGGTCTGCCAGGACTGGAGAGCTGTGGGTAAAAAGCCCAGAGCAGTCAACAGAACAATCACGCCCCAACGCCCCTCCGCATGGCCGGGGATGGACCCAGCACCCTTAAAGGAAACGGGCAGCAAAGACATGACCACATTGGGCATCCCCAGTCTGTACAGCAGCTAGTACCCAACGCTCGTTCCACAGTGGAGCAAGAACCCGACAAGGGGACCATGCAGCAGGATGATGGCCAGTCCAGAAGAGTAAGCCAGTGCATCTAGGGAGAAGGGGGGAGAGGGGTGCACAGCAGCCAGCTCATGGTATGTACAACTTATATGTGGTGTGTGTCTATCATTGTGTTCACAGGCATCCACCAGCATTGCCACCCCAGTGATATCGGGAGCCACAATGCCCCTCCTCCCCAAGCCATCCTATGGTTTAAGGATGAGATGAAGGCATTCATCAGCCTGTGGGGAGATTCCCAGGTGCAGTATGACCTCTGCAAAATGCACAGGAATGAGCGGATGTTTCAGGGGATCGCAGAGCTCAGCTACCACCTGGACATGAGCCAGTGCTGGCAGCGGGCAAAGGTCCTTGGGAGGGGCTAAAAGGAGGTGAAGGACAATAACCTCAGGTACAGGCGTGGCCACTCAACACTGAGGTACATGGAGCTCCTGGGCACCTTCCTGTTAGGGTTGAGTGAACAGAACATGGTTCGGATGTTCGGTCGTTCGGTTCGAAACCTGAGTTCGGGTTCGGTTGTTCGGTTCAGCCGAACTTGGCTGAACACTCGAAAATAGCGCGATTGATACTGATACCGATACCAAATTTGAAGATTTTTTTTTTGTATCAGTATCATTTGACCCTGAAACTAGCCCTGGTCTCCACCCCTGGTGCCAGGAAGTCTGCTCCTCAGCTGCCTCCCCCTTCCAGTCACGTTTTTCCCACCCCCGAACTCAACCAAATTTTTCCAAACTGTTCGGAAGTTTGGACGTTCAGTTCAGACATCCGAACATACCGAGTTCGGGCCAAACTCTGAACATCCGAACTGCGTTCGCCCATCCCTACTTCCTGTGCATAGATGGGTCCATAGTTGCTCCATACCTCACCAGCACCAGTCTTGCTGAGGGCCACCGTCGGGTGGACGCCCCTCCTCCACTGCCAGTCCATGCAGCACCCGCTCAAGCTGCAAGCATTCCAGCCCTCTAGTTGAGGACGCTGGGCCCTCAGGGATGCAGCCCACCATGTCTTCCCTCACCCCTGGCTCCCAGCCATACTCCAGCTCTGAGGACACCATCATTACCCTTGGGACCCTCAGCCCCTACCATCTTGACCCAGAGAGCCAGCAGTCAGTCCCAGAGGGCTGAAAATATTGATTTGGGATTGATTTTTAATGTTAATTACCATTTAATTGATTCTAATCACTTAATTAATTCCACTTGCTCACTTAATTCATTCTACTGGCTCACGGTGGCCACACCGTTATTCTATGGGATCCCCAGTCACTGCAGCTGTGCTCAGGAATGTACTCATCGGACTTCAATGCACTCCCAGAGCCCTCCTCCCAGTCATTACACCCAACCCATCCTTGGCGTAGCCGCTTCCAATGTCCCCCTCCTCCATGTCAGCACAACTGTTCCCCTTCTCTCCCAGTGCTCCCGGTGCCCTCTTCCCTGTCATTCTACCCCCTCCCTCAGTCCAGTCACTCCCTCAGACCCCCTCCCCATCATTCCACCTGCTCCCCCTTCCATTTAGGTCCTCATGACGGCCTCCCCAGTGTAGGTAAACCCAATTGTCACTCCCTTCTTGGTGGTGGCGTACCCAGTAAGCAAGTGACTTAAGTAGCTACTTCACAACAACAGCCTGGTAATGGTGCATACGTTTCTCAGTTTATTGGACAACATGTAATATGCAGCTTAACTATCCTCCCTTCTCTCTCTTTCTCTCTCCTGGATCTGCTCCTGTGGGACTCTGATGTATTTACAGATATTTACAAGATTGTATTGGGCATGCAGCCTATATGCTGGCCATGTGGAAATGGGTCACCCACTCTGTAGTCTTTGGAATGATCCAGGTGAACCACCTGATGGGCATTGCTTCCTGAAGGGTGAGGATCACTGCTGTCACGTCGCAGGACAGGTAACCCACAGCCCACTGCAGCTCCTCTTGCAGTGCCTCCATCCCTGCCAGCATGATCCATTGGAAACAGAGATTAGCAAGTATCTGGTGCCCAGCCATGCAAGCACCCCACAGATGGCTGCACTGCAACACCCTGGCCTGAATCCAGCAGAGGATTCTCCAAGGGCAGCTGGTGATGGCCTTGTACCAGGTGCAGCAGATGGTTTGCACTGCCTGGAGCTCTTGCTGGCACGCCTCAATACTTATGAGGAGGTATTGAAGGGCAGCTTGGTGCTTTGCTCCATGTCTCTCCAGCAGATGGTCAAGGTGCCTTCAGACACCAATGCAGAGCTTTTGAAGTAGTGACATGCCATGTGTAAGCACCTATCTGCCATCACTTGACTGACTGCATGCCTAGCTATCAACTGGGATGGACCCTGCACAACAGAGAGTCTGTTTCTGTTCTCGGCCGG
Organism: Sphenodon punctatus; assembly: GCA_003113815.1. Classification (NCBI taxonomy): domain Eukaryota; kingdom Metazoa; phylum Chordata; class Lepidosauria; order Sphenodontia; family Sphenodontidae; genus Sphenodon; species Sphenodon punctatus. Next base: position 1,456,400 of record QEPC01009174.1, on the reverse strand, counting down.
GTGCTAGTGCCTTGTCCTGGCCGTGCTTGCTCATGTGCAGCTTATGGGCACCATGGGATCATGGCGTCTCTCCTGCAGGGTATGGGAAAGGGGGATAATGGACCACAGAGTAACACAGTGGCCAGGGGTACAGCTCCCTGGGACACTCAAGGTTTCTGTCTGAGGTTTGCTCTGCAGGAGCTGTGCTCCCAATTGGTTGACATGGACTCAGGATTTTTTTAGCTTGTGTACCTTACTTTGTTTCTTGATTGAAAGTGGCCAGTGCTGCTCTTGGCCCCCATTCTGCCATTCTAAGCTCCTCTTTTGTACTTGTCCCTGGCCCAGCCCACCATGGCTGGTGTTCCAGTCTGTTCCTGCTGCTGCTACCCAATGTATGGGGCACAGAGAGGTTGGGGGGTGTCTGACACCTTGGCCCTGGCAGACGTATGGCTGAGGGGATGTGCGGTGGCCCCTGGCTGACCCATCCTCCAGGGTAGCTGGCTGTGGGGTCGTGAGAGTAGCTCCTGGGACACTGTGTGTACAGGATGGAGTGTGAGCACCAGGAGGCCACGCTGAGCTGTGCTGTGGTCTGCTGGTGTGGGTTCCCCTGGGGGTAATGGGACCATGGGATGCGAACAAGCGCACGACTTTGCAGGAGATTTCTGAGCTTCCTGTGTTTTGCTTGTGCCCTACAGTGGCTGCATCCGCTCTGCCACTTTCATTCACCAGTGCGCTGCTGAGGGTGAGGGGACTTGTGCATGGCCAGCATAAGTGCCTTGATTAGATGCTGATGCTCAACCTCCGTGGGGGCGGGGGGGGGGACACGGCGTGGAAGGTTGCATGACGAGGAGAGGAACCAGCTTCAGCCAAGCTTTGTGCTCTGTATGAGGTCTGGACTTGGCCAGAGGTGCACATCACCCTGGCACATGAGGATGCTTTCGACCTCCCCTATATGGTGGTGTAGCGTATGCGTGGCGAGGGGCTACCGGAGAGGCACGTAGCAATGGGGGTTATATGTGTAGGGAGTTCAGTTCCCCACCCACAAGGCGCTGGGGCCCCGTTAGACCTTTCTGCTATGGGCTGCCAGTGAGACTGATCTGTGGAGGGAGGTGGGTTCCCCCCCAGCTGCTGGGACCCTGCTGGAACTTTGCGCTATGGACTTCCAGCGTGACCCGTGACCTGTGCTGTTGAGAGCGGCTGGAAGGGTCTGGGCTGGCAGCAAGCCAGGGAACTGATCATTTGGGCCTCATGTGGCTGCTTTCATTTCTCCCTTCTGCCTTCCCCATTATTCCTCTTCTCGCCATAGGGTATATGCTTTGCTGCCTTTAGCCAGCTCTCTGTGGGTGGCGAGTCGTTCCTCTTCTGGGTGTCTGGCACCTCTGAGTGCTGGCATGGATGCCAGGGACTTCTTCCCCGCTCTCCGCCCCCACCGAGTAATGTGCAGTGTGACTGCTGTAACTTCCTTTGCCCACAGTACACCATGGCTGTACAATCATTTGCTTATTATGTAGTATTTCTTTTGATTTTTAGCCCTCCTTTCTTGCACAGCAACTCAGGGGGTGGGGTGCTGAGAGCAGGGCCACTGCCAGATGGCCACCCATGTGTTCAGTTCCTCTACCCTACTCGTGGCGTGGGAACGGTGGGACAGCTCTCTGCCCACCTGGGCTCGTCGGCACGTTTGTTCTGTGCTGCATGCCAACCTGGGAAATTGTGGTTGATGCGGTCGTCCCTGGGGTGGCCTGGGGAGCCAACTCGTCACCCTCTCATTGGTTTTCACCCAAGGTTTCTCATGATTGCTAGGGGAAGATTGCAAAGTAATTAGCAGCGTGAAGAGTGCCAAAATATAGTTACTCCAATTTCATGAAATCGAAGTAGTTAATTCAGTTTAACATGATTCATCTGAGTGTTCCCAAAGTGCTCTTGGAGTGCTCTGCACCTTGCAAGATCAGGGATTTGGTTTGAGTGAATTTGCTACATGTTTTGTAAGATTTGCTTGTGATATTTTGCTATTAAAGGAAGAAAAATCATGCAGTGTTTTCTTCCAATCAAGAAGTATGGAGGCTGCTCTCGAGGGGAAAAGGATGAGTGATAACCAGGACTCTGGCCAAGCCTGAGGGAGCTTGCTGTCAGCCCTGTTTCTTCTCTCCACCCCCACGCTCAATCCCCACCTTCCCACGCTAAGCAAAATTTTTATTTTCCTTGACATGAACTAGCTACATAACTCTCTGTCATTGCTGCTAATACACCAGAGGTTTGATCCTGTTTATGGGCCCCCTTCCTCCTAACTGAACACTTCTGGCTGAGGTTCTGGCGATGACGACAGGATATAACAAAAACTTATCCCTGTAGCCTGGAGGTAGATGGCTCAGAAACTATGCAGCTGCAGCACTTAAAACCTTAAACGGTAAAGACAGGGTCAACCAAAGTTTTTATTTTAGCCCAGTGTAGGTGATAAGTCCTCTCCCTTCCATGGTAACGAAATAAAATCTGTGGGAGTACTGGGAAGCATTTGCTCCCCCAGCTGAAAAGCCTTGGTGAGATACTATAGTTGTTGCTTCCTCCAGGGCTCTTGAAATAACTATAGATTTCTAACCCAAAATGAGCCACTGAGATCATCTACCCTCACCTTCTCCATAACACGTAGGCTATAGAAATTCACCCAATCATTACTGCCCCATGGTCTCCTTTTACCTTAAGCACCAAGAGACTTAAGAATAAAGGGCAGCCATTAGAATCATTTTACTTCTTCCTTAAGAATATTTCTCTGTCTTTAAGCAGTAGCGATACCTCATGTAATAAAACTAATGGTAGATCCGGTTTCAGGCACATGCGGTGGATATGATTGCAAAGGGCCCTGCGCCAGTAAAAGAAGACCCCTGCCATTGTGGTTCATTTACTAGGTGTGCATTGGCGTGCAGAGAGTTCTGTGTTTGAACCAACCTGGTAATAAATTAAACATGTCAAGTCAATTGCTGCTGTTGTTTCTAAAGTCTCATCACGTTCTAACTTCCCGACTGTCTGTGATAGAGCACTGAAAACTGGACCAAGCTTGATCAGACACAAGGGGTCCAATCGGGCTTGGTTTGGTTTAGGAGTTCTCCCAGTCCGAGCCCCTTGAACTCCGTGTAGGTCAGGCTCCCTTGGCAAGAGGACCTGCCCCTGCTGAGCACCACGATGTCATGGTGTGTATGGTGATGGCAGCAGGCCCCCATAGGTTAATGCCTTTCCCAGTCCCTTTTCCAGACATACCTCCAAGGAGGACAGTGACATCATGGGATTCCATGGGGGTCACGGGCACTTAGGTTTTCCCCACATAGGGCTCCATTCAGAGAGTCTGGGGTTGTAGTTTTTTTGTTCATTTGTTTTTTTGTCACTTACTGTAATAAAATGCAATATGTTCATTATATATAGCATACAATTAACATGTGGAATCTCTTGACAGGGCGTGTTGTGAAGGCCTAAAGCAAAACCGGTTTCAAAAAAGAGGAGACAAGTTTGTAGAGGATAAATGAATACATGGCTATGAGTAAAGTTGGTCAGGGAAATGAGACCTCTGTCATCTGCGGGCTGCAGACAGTGGATCCCTCCATTATGACCTGCGTGCACCTCTCTAAATCAGTTGAAGCTGGCTACTTTTACTTCATATCTTTCCACCCTCATTTCCTGCTATGTTTCCACCTGGGAACTTCCCTCCTCCTCTGCCCAAGAGTCTCTTGCTCCCTAAACCATCTTCACCTCATGCTGCTGCCCCCTGTGGGTGTTAATAGGCAAGAGATTAGCCCGCAGGAGCTTGGAACGCTCCCAAAAGCAAAGTAAAGAGGCACAGTGCACCTGTGAGAGGGAGGACGGAGGGAGTACTTGCTCTCCAGACTGCTCTCGGTACTCTGCCTGGTACCCAATCGTACTGGCAGACCTGGACGCACATGGATGCTGCACGCAGCCTAACGGACAGGAGGCGGCCATGTGGGTACGCATTCACCTACATCAGCCAGCATTCACCCACACGGCAGGCTCCACATTCACTGGGGATGACACTTAGTGGAGGCTCAAGGGAAGGGGTTGGGGTGGCTGGATGGGTGTAGGCGCAATCTGGCAGCCACCTAAGCGACAGACGGGTGGCCACCCATCTGATGTGGGCTACTGTCTCGTCTGTTTACACCTTATGCCTGGAACCTCTTCCCTGAACACATACTCTGCTCCCTCCCTGTCTTAAAATCCTTTCTAAAAAATTAGCTCTTCCATCAGGCTTTTTTAAGCGCCTCAGGCTGCTCAGTGATGCTCCCTCTCCTCTCCTATCATTCAAGACTCCCTTCGCCCCTGTAACTAAGTTGAGTACATACACCTGTGACTTCTCAACTTCATGAACATTTCCCTGTCTGTCCCTATGTTTCCCTCTCCCTTGTCTTCCCTACTTTGGTCATTTTAGATTATAAGCCGCGGCAAAGACCTGTGTCTATTGATGATTATTCAGCATCTCACACACTACTGGCACTATACTGTTGTTGTTGTTATTGTTAATAATATTAATAATAAATTAATAATTAATTAATAGGCTGCAAGTTCCCTGAAACTGGGATTGCCTTTCACTATGTGTTTGCATTACACCAAGTGCACAGTTGGAGCCTCCTGGCACCGCTGTAATTAATTTTTCTCAGAACAGAAAAAGTATAATATTGTCTGGCAGCTACAGTATAAGATGGAGGCATGAACAACATCACATGTGACTTTTATGGAAGAATCATGTAGAGGCCAGGCAGCAATGCAGGACCTATCCTCTGTAGAAGCACACATGTTAATTCTGTTTCAGTTGGTGTTCCAAAACATGGGGCTCAGCAGAGCAAGATTCTCTACACCGACCTGCTAATATCTTTCAGTCCTAGCTATTTCTAGGACCAAGAAGACATTGCGTCTACCATACTCAGTTTCTGAGTTCTCCCCCAAAGCTGCTTTGGAGGTGTTTTTTTTTATATCAGCTCTCACACCTAACCATTATACACATAGGCCACCACATACTTTCAGGAGAAGGTAATAGCTTTCCGTTGCTACCAGCCTAAGCCAGATTTAAAATGGGAACCAAGAGGCAAAATGTCGCCTTTTACTGCCAATACATTAGATCCATTTAGTCCCATGTGAAGAATGGCTGTGTGGAAATAGGAGCCATTAAGGACTTGAACATTTGATTCTTTGAATCTGCCGAGATTTCCCACGAGAGAGTATTTGTTATCCACTACTGCTCCGTGCTTTTAAGGAAGCCAGATTAATTTGTCTACTGGCTATCATGGCTCTAGCTAGAATCATGGAGCTGCCAAGCTACCCCAAGAAATTGACTGTAAGAATCTGAGTACTGTGATAACTGAGATGCTGAAGACACGCATTAACTGTGTGCTGTTATTTCCAGACATTTTAGGTTGAATGCCAGCTTTGCAGTCAGTAGGGGATGTCCAGAAATTGATGTACATTCAAGCCTGTGCTGCCAAGTAAGTATCACATTGCTTTATGTTGAATGACTTTGTACATTTATGTGACACAGGGTAGTATTAAATTCCAGATGCCTGCATTTAGCCAATATAATACTGAGCGAATGGAGCATTTTCAACTATCCGTGGACGGGGCCAGCCTTACGGCAAAGCAAGCTCGGTGGCCGCGTGGAGTCTGTGCCTTGTGGGAGCTCCATCTTGCTTACTTCCTCCTTGTGACCCTCTTCCACAGCTGCTTCCCTGGATACCTTGTTCCTTCCATCCCTAGGCACACTGAAAGAAATCTGGGGGCCCGGTACAACCTGGAAGCTGCTGGGGAGAGCGGTCATAAGTTTTGAAATCAATTTCTGGAGAACATATTGGTATCTTATTTACATGTATGTGACTTATTATTTTAGGCATCTTATTTTGTTGCATACAAAGAAAGAAAGCTCTTGTATTCCCCACCCCATTTTAGCAGCTAAGTACACTTGTATCCCCACTCCTCTGGTGAGGCCAGGTTGTACTCCCTTCATGTCAGCAGGAGTAGATGGAAGGTGTACAGCATATTGGTGCGGTTGGCCCCAAACAGTGTAAGGCCCTCCACTGTCTGTTCCCACCAGGGCTGCGCACACTGCATGAGCAGTGCTGGCCTGCCTAGCACCGTCAGTCAGATCTGGAGGGGTAGGAGGACTGAAGACATCTAGTGCCGAATATACAAAGAACAGGCACTCTGCTTCCCCCTGGTTGGGTATGGTTGCCCACCTGGGTCAACCAATCCTATTTTTAGCCGGAGTGCCCACTGGTTCAAAATGCAGGGTGAAATGCCATTGTGTCAAGCCACCTGGGTCCCCATGGGTGTGGTTTTGTAAAGTTTCTCATCCTCACCAGATCCCCTACCTTACTCCTTTCTCCTCCATCTGAAGTCTGTTATGATACTTGGGTGGGCTTTGGTTCACAGAAGAGTTTAAATTCAGAGATATTAAAAGTTAATGAGCAATGGCCAGTAATTGCTTTGCCGGCCTTGACTTGCAAAGAAGTAGCAGAAAATGTCCTGTTTTAAAGACAATATTTACTTGACAATTCTAGCTTCTACTAGCAGTGGTGAAAAGCATGCCATTAGCACCAAATTCTGACACCGCCAATTACATTTGAACTAACTGAAAACAAAGGCCTGTTCTGTGTGCACAATTACCATGGTGGTGTTATCTTATTACTATTAATTAAAAAAGCATGTAGTGGAGTTGCCAACAGGATAATACAGCTGTGGGTTTCTTTTAACTTGTCTTTTCCAGTGAAAAGAACAAGCTTTCCTGCTTGGATTTGGCTCTGCAGAACGAGCTCCCCGATGGCCTTTGTGCTTTGCGCTGTAAATATTTCTCTTTGAGATAAAATGCTGAGAATATTTTTCAGAAGCACTTGGGTTTTAATCCCTGTCATAAAAGTATTCTGGAATTTGCAGATGGCTCTTTTTGCCATGTTACCACTTGCACTGCATTCATGAACTTACTTTATCCAGCTCCTTTTACAATTATTCCGAGTTTGAGAATTTGACCTTGTGGAGACATTTTGCCTCTTGAGATGACAAAAGCTGCCCCAAATTAACAAAATAAAGCAAAACATAATGTATTAAAGTCCAAAGTCACTTTTGCTCCCACTCCAGTTAGGTTATGGGTGAACAGGTTGGGGTTCGGCCGTTCGGTTCAGTTCAACTGTTTGGTCCATTTGCCACTTTTGAGTTCGGCCGTTCAGTTCAGTTGTGTTCCATTCGGTTCGGGCGTTCGGAAAAAGGCTCTCTGTGCAAGAAATGATGGCCCCAGATCCATGACGCTAGGTCCTGGGGCTAGAGTGGCAGCTTCTGGATATAGGCCACAACCTTCCCTGCCTGTAACTTGGCCCCAGAACCCTGGTGGCGGGTCCTGGGGCTGGTGTGGCTGTTCCTTGGTGCGGTTGAATGAAGTCTCTCGGTGTGAGGAATGATGGTCCTAGACCCATGACGGTGGGTCCTGGGGCTAAGTTGGCAGTTTGTAGATATTGGCCACAGCCCTCCCTGCCTGTAACTTGTCTCCAGAAACCTGGCGGCGGGTCCTGGGGCTGGAGTGTCCGTTTCTTGATTCGGTTGAAAGATGTCGCTTCTGTGCTAGGAATGATGGCCCCAGACCCATGATGGTGGGTCCTGGGGCTAGAGTGGCAGCTTCTAGATACATATTGGCCACAGCCCTCCCTGCCTGTAACTTGGCCCCAGAACCCTGATGGTGGGTCCTGGGGCTGGAGTGGCTGTTTCTTGGTGCGGTGGAATGACATCGCCTCTGTGCGAGGAATGATGGCCCCAGACCCATGACGGTGGGTCCTGGGGCTAGAGTGGCAGCTTCTAGATACATATTGGCCACAGCCCTCCCTGCCAGTAACGTAGGCCCCAGAACCCTGATGGTGGGTCCTGGGGCTGGAGTGGCTGTTTCTTTTTTTATATATATCTATCTCTACACTAAATCTAACTGCTATTAACTATTCTAAAACCTATTGAACTAAATGGAATATCCTAATAATTAACTACAAAGGCCTTGTCCTACAAACACACTGTATCTCTATCTATCTCTATAACTAAGCTAACTACTATGTATATCTATCTAGTAACTATCTATCTAATAACTATCTATCTATATATACAATATTACACAGGGGGAAACACAAAGAACACAGGGAGGGGTACAAAACTGAAATGAAAATCAATCTAATAATAATCCTACTCTAAATAAATCCAAAACTTAAAACAGGGGAAGGGAATCAGGGATGGAATAAGAGGGAGAGGGAAAGGATTCAATGGAGGGGGGAGGGAGGAAGGAAGATTGAACACAGGGAACACAGGGAGGGGTAAAAACAAAAAATAACACCTAAATCTATCTAATATAATCTAAATAAATGAGAATATGGAGGTAAATGGGTTGGATGGGTGAAATAGGAGGAGGATGGCAATGGATTAGGAATAGGAAGGAACAAAAACTGCTGGGAGAGAGGGAGCCTTCTCAAACGCCTGCTGTTCAGGAACAGTGACTAGCTCAGAAGGTGTTGGGAAGGGGGGAGGCAATCAGTTTCGTTTCTTGCTGCACCCGCCTCACCGCAAGCCCCGTTGGCTCCGTGCAGCCTAGCCCGTGGCCAATCGCAGACTGCGAAGCCAGTGGTCTGAGGCGAAAAGGGATGGTGATTGGGCAGGCTGTGGCTGCTACTCCAAGCCTCTCCACCCCTGGTGCCTGGAAGTCTGCTCCTCAGCTGTCTCCCCCTCCCTGTCATGTTTGACCTTCCAGTGACAGTTTTTTTGCCACACGAACTCACCCAAACGTGATCCGAACTGACTGAACTGTACAGTCATTTCAACATTCGGATCTAGTTCGGTTCGGTCAGTTCGTGTTCGGATTTGTGTTCATGCTCGGTCGTCCGAACAGACCAAGTTCGGTCTGAACTTCCGAACTGCGTTCGCCAGTTATATTAATGAGGAGTAAGCAAGGATGCACTCACAGATAATTCCCCTGCCCCTCTCTTCCCACTAGAGATGAAATGAATATTCAACAAAGTGAATATATCAGTTGAATTTGCACTATTCGATTCACATCCAACAAAATAGATAATACTCACTGCAGTATTATACCGCAATCACATTGTATGGCGCGCCACGGCAGCACTCCCACCAGTGAAAGATGCAGTGGGGGAAAGAGGCAGAGGCTGGCATAACTTCTGGTGAGAATAGGGTTTCGCCACGACAATGCTTGCGAATGACAGGGCTCGATTTTGGCTCTGCCATTTGCAAGCATTGTCGTGGCAAAACCCCGTTGCCACCGGAACGTATGCCAGCCTCTGCCTCCTTCCCCCGCTGTGACTTTCGCTCACAGGAGTGCCACTGCTGTGCCGCCATAAGGTGTGAATGCGGTATCGGTGTCCTTTTTGTCAGATATCCATTTTGGCCACTTTAGTTATTTTGTTTTGGCTTGTTTGATATTTCAGTTACTTTGTTTAATTACAAATAGCATTATTGTGCATGTGTGGCAGTCAGAATAATTTACCTTAAATAATTGAAACAACTAAAATATTAAGGAGTTGGGGAATGGGAAAAAGCAAATCGAGCTAGACGAAGCAGATTTCTAACTAGGCAAGGGACAGTGCTTTGCTGAATGCCTCCCCTACCCCATAGAACAGTCATTGCTTTTATAAAGGAGTTAAGATGGAATTTGAGTGAAATAAAAAGAGCAGTCTGGGAAACCCCCTCTCAAAACACACACAGAGGGGATGGGAGAACCTACAGCTCAGCCTTCCGAAGCATTCCTAACATCCTAGGAAGCCCAGCAGGTTGTTTACACTGGCAAGTACCTGCTAAGTGGTGTTTTTTTTTAAAAAATCATTCAGTTGCATTTGATCTCCTTGCAAACTAATCATTCAGCAAGGAGATGAGAGAGTTCTTGCCTCCTAAGACAAAGCTAGCACAGGCAGCTTCATCTGGTTGAACTGGGCTTGATTTCCCGCTCTGATCATTTCATAGAGCGGGCTGCTTGCCAAGGGCGGGGCTCAGACTCAACTGCACCCTTCCATGCCATGCTAGCGATGCCGCTGTTGTGCTCCACATTGGTTCCCCCACTGTTCCATGGGGTGTTAATGTATGAATAAGTCCCAACTCCCTAATGAGCTTCTTGGTCCAAATACTAAGAGCATAGCAACAAGTGCCATCCTGGGTCAGACCAATGGTCAATCAAGCCGAGCATCCTCTCTCCAACAGTGACCAACTTTGGTTGCTTCAAAGAAAAGCACAACTGGTCAAAATTAAATGACCTATTTCCTCCTTTTCACTCCCAGCCCCCAACATTCAGAGGTCTCATTCCCTGGTTAACTTGATTATAGGAACATTGTCATCTTTCTGTCCTCTGTGCTGTCTCAGGCAGAAGTAAACAACAACAACAACAACAAAAAGCCATTGTGGTTTTGGGTTTTGGTTTTTTTTTTAATGATTTTTTAAAAATTATTCCATATAATTTTCTTTTCTAATGGCCTGCAGTTGTATTATTATTATTATTATTATTATGAAGTATGACCATCATGCTTGCGCAGTCAATAGGCTTGTATTGACAATTCTTGGCCTGAATAGCTTATAGTCTAAAGACACGATGTGTAGGATTATCAACAAATGAAAACTCAAAAGCTAAGCATGATGGGCTAAGCAAGCCACATTATCTTGTCACACAAACATCTTCAGCATATTAATGGTAGTATGTATAACGGTATATAGCAGGAATAGCGAAGCTGAGGCCCAGGGGCCAAATGTGGCCGGTGGCTAGTTCTTATTGGGCCCCTTTCCAGTACCTGGATCTGGTCTCTGGATCCATTTCTGCCCCCAGACACTGAAAACGTGAGTTCAGGGTAAGAAAGGAGAGATGAGGACACATCCAACCCTCTTCTTTCTGAGCAAATCCCTGAAGCACCCCTGTTCCCAACTTGCATACAGCCCTTGGAGGTTGTACTAATTTCCAAAGTGGCCCCTGGGATGGAAAATATTTCCCACCCTTGGCATGTAGATTTGGAATAGTCCAGTGGTTCATGTGTTGGACTTGGAAAAGAAAACTTGAGTTAAAATACTCATCTGATTAGGTGCTTTGGACAGATTGCCTCTCTCTTTCCTCTGCTGTGGAAGTGGAGTGCCGCCAGCCAAAATAAGATGGACTGACCGAAGAGAAGTTGTTCCGCACTCAACCAAAATCTTATCACTGGTTCTCTTGTGGTATTCGCAAAGTCTATGAAAAGGTGCAGTGTGACTACATGAAAAACATAACTTGCTAAAGGATATACTTGAGAACTATGGATGTTATTGCCCACTGCTTACCCAAAGGGAAATAGATTGCAAGGAAGAGGATGGAAAGTGAAGAAGGCATCAAGCGGAAAGGATTACATTAACCGAGTAAGCATCTGAATTTTTCATAACTTACTCAGGCTGTTTTTAGATGGTTGTGGCGGCCACGCTTGTTTTTCAAAACTACCGGGAGGCGGGTTTACATGTGACACCGCCACTGATTATGCACATGCGTGGGCGTCGCGCATCCATTTCTGGCTGTGAGCTGACCGGGTCGCCGATCGAGGGTGGACATACGTGTCGGAAATGGACGCGCTTCGCCCACACATGCGCATAATCAGCGACGGTGTCATGTGTAAACCCGCTTCCCGGTAGTTTTGAAAAACAAGCACAGGCGCCACCGCGATCGTCTAAAAACAGCCTCAGTTTGAAGACCAGACTGTTGTTGGTCCCTGCCTGCATGTACAAGGTGGAAGAATGGGTGACAGTCTTTCCTCCTTACCGGAGGAACCCCCTCACAGGAGGAAGAGGGTCTCCAAGACAGTCTTGGTGTTCTCTCAAAACTGCTCCTACCTAGTGTTTCCAGCAGTACTAGCAACTGTCAACAGGGTGGAAAGGAGAGAGGAACACACCCTCTTACAAACCTGACCTCCACGGCGGGGAGTTCTTACTGCTCCCTCAAAAGAGAGAAAGCATTTGACAAATCACTTCCCCTTCCCAAGGATCTCTGTGAAATAGAGTGTTTTTAATCCTGCTTTACAAAAAGAAATCCTGCTTTACAATTTAATAGCACCAAGAAAACATTGTTAAACATTTAATCATTCATTAAAAGCCCGGAGTGGTCCAGGCCTGGTTCTACAAGAGCTAGAGTTGCCATTCATGTGGGTTTGACACACAAACTCTGGGTTTTGACCCAGAGTCTCCAGGATCCCTGTGCAGCCTCTTTTTCTGTAAGATATGTTCATGTCAGAGAGGACGTGGAGTGAAAAGGATCCCCCCCACTTTTTTCAATGTGTGCCCGCCCTCTGTGGAGCACCATAGCGCCATGAGGGGTGTGGCCACATAGGAGAGGCATGTTGGATTCTTTTCCCTGTCCCCTTTTTGATGTGGCCCCATTCTTGTGGCACATTTTGATATCATGGTGCTTCAAAGGAGTGTGGACGCACTGAAAAGGGGTGGGAAAGACTATCACCATTCCTCTTTCAGAGTGGGCCTGCTCCTTTCTGAGTAAAAGCATCCAGAAAGATGGCTTTTTTTGCCCGGCAACCACAACTTAACACTGGAGCCTCTTTCCATGTAACCCTGGCAAAAGACAAATGGAAGCAGTGGTGCCAGTATTAAAGACAAATTATCTAGGGAACAACTAAACGAATTCCTTAAGTGAAAGGCTTCTTCTTTTAAAAAGTTCTCTTTGTTGCATGGGTGTTGTCTTTGTGTTTACTTTTGCAGTAAGCAAAAAGTCTCCGTTGTTAGCTTGCTTCTAAAAAGTGCGTTCATTGTGCTTGCAGAGTTCATTTCTCCATCATATTTCAAAGTAAATTAATATCATTCGTGGCCAGAAACACATGCCTGGAATGTTGGCCCTGAACTTTATGAATCGATTTTAAAATGTGATGGGAAATGCACTGCATGTGCACAGTAGCCAACTCCTCAAAATGTTCATAACTGGGAATTTTTCATTTTGCTTTTTTTTTTTTTGTTTATTAGAAAATGAATGTGAGGCCTAAGACTGGGAATAGCCATTTGATGTTAGGGTTGAAGCCAATCATGATTGCTTGCTTGTAAAGCTTTCCTTCGAGTGGTCTGCCTGGCCACACGCAGTCTGCTCTGTGAGCTGGCAACCTTCCTTTAGTTGTGAAGGCTGGGAAGATGCTCTTTTGCTCTCACCGTGATACTGTTGTGCTCTGTGCCCAAAGATCTTATTTATTTCTTGGCTGTTCCTTGATGAATTTTAGCAGATTGACTTTTGCTGTGTCTAAGATATCAGCCCAGCTCAGAAGGACATAAGAGCTGCCATGCTGAGCACCTAGCCCAGCCAGACCTCTGCTCCAGCCAGCATGTCCAGCTGGAGCAAGGTCTGTGCTCCACCACATTGAGCCCTACCCAAGCCTGATCCCAGAGCCCAGCCCCATTTCCCCTCCCCTAGGGTGTCCCTTATTCTCTAGGATTTCCCTCATTTTAAGGACATTGTTATGACTGGTGAACAGGGGGAACTGGGAGAGTAATCTCAAAGGCTAGAAAGGTCTTGGGAGAGAAGATGAGCTGGAGTTTGCTGAGTTATAATAAAGCCAGGGAATGAAGAAAAAAACAGGTAAATCTGTAACCACCCAGAAGATACTAAGAGACACTGTTTCCACGCTTAAAGGAAAAATGTCGCTGTCATGACCCAGCCCAGGCGGGAAATCCATGGCAGATGCTGTCTGGGTCGTGTCAGGGCACTGAACATGTGTCTCCACAGCTGGGCTGCTGTCCCGCTGCCCATGGGAGGGCTGCAACAGAAGTGAGAGTGACTGGTCCCACGTTGCTCCCAATGCCCGACCCCCTGCCATGACAGGCAGCCATGGCGGCTAATGACAGCCAGTCATGACTGCTGGCCATGGTGGGCCCTGATTCGGGCCAGGTTAGGATGGGCCACAACAGATGTGCTAGTCCGCTGTGGCCCCATCTCTTTGGCCTGATTGAGCAGGCCTTACCCAGGCTGAGTCTTTGGGGTTCCCCGAGGTCAGAGCCTGAGCCCGAGCTAGCTGCTCAGCAATCCCGGGCCAATGTATTTATTTAAATTTTTATCCTCCCCTTCCTTCAAAAGGCTCGAGGTGGCGCGAAAACAAAAGGCCTAAGCAGGCCACCATCATGTCTGTTTTTACCCTAAGTATCTCTTACATGGTGCCAGATGTAGCTGAGCAACTGTGGTTATGTGACAGTTTATAATTAAAGATATTCCTTGCATGGTTATACCATCCTTACGGTGATAACCTCTTTTTTGGTAATGGGAGGGATCCTCTAAGCGTAAACTGAAGAAAAAATAACAAGAAAAGTGGAGGTGGGCATCTGTCTTTCATAGCCTCCCTTATTCAGAATGCCACAGCTCCGTGGAACATAATGGACATCTCATATTTCAGAATTCTTCAGCTTCATCGTGTCCCTCATTATTAAAATGTTGATCTGGTAGCCCTACCTGCCCGAGACAGGGCTGGCCCCATCTTCTACAGAGCTCTGTGGTCTCTCAGGACATGGGGCACAGGCCTGTAAGCTCAGCCTCCCGTTTCCTACAGTGGTGTACTGCTTGTTTCAGAGGAATTGAACAAAAGCTGGATATGGATGGAGTAATCCATTTCCTGTCACTCACTCCCAGTTTCTGGCAGCTTCAGGTTTAATTTCCCATCCAACGTGGCTAGTAGTTATTGATACATCTATCCTCCAATTTTCTAATTTTTCAGTTGGCCTTCACAATATCCCGTGGCCGTGGGTTTTACAAATCAATTTGTTTTGTGAAGTGAAGTATTTATTTTTGTTTTAATCATGCTGCCTGTTCATTTCACTCAGTGCGCTTCTACTCTTACGAGAGGGGTGTAAATTACTCCCTATTTACTTTCTCCGCATCATTCATGCTCTCACGAATACAATTGAATCCCTTGGGACTTCCCAATTAGTATCAAGTATAGAATGTGGATGTTTAAATGTTGCAAAAAAAAAAAGGTCTTCTAACAATTACTCATGGGAAAATGGTGCTATGCGTTTCTGTGTATCTGTCAGGCTGTGCCTCAGGAGCGAGATGGGAGAAAGCAGGACTAGGTGACTACTTACCAGCTGGACGAGGGGGAGATGCAATAAGGAGCAGCTAGTTGCGAAAGAGTAGAGGTGATCTAGACTACAGGAACTATGGTTGTCATGTTGGTCTCAAATGTAAGACATGGAGACAAGGCAGTTCAGAAGCTATCTTGTATTAGATCATCTTCTGTTGGTGAGAATAAGTAAGATTTCAGGCTACATAGGATTCTCCTTCAGTCACCTGAAACTCAAAAGGCAGAGGTAACACAAATATTCAGGCCAAAGGGAAAACTTGATTAATATTGCAAATTTACACTATATGAATTTGCAAATTTTGCATGTGGGCTTCAGTATGGCTACTCATAGAATGAGTAGTTGGGTGGAAGTAGTCAACCCCCTGATTGGATGCAGGACCAACATCCGACAGATGACTTTTTAAAAAACCTCCATTGACAGCCTACAACTTCCCTAGGCAACTTGTTCCATTGCCACACAACTCTTCATGTAAGGAACTTTTTCCTGATATTCAACCGAAATCTACCTTCTGGAAATTTAAGCCTATTACGTCTAGTTCTGCCCTATGTAGCAATGATGAACAGCTCCATGGCATCTTCTTTGTGGCAGCCTTTACATATTTGAAGGCTACAGTCATGTCTCCCCTTAATCTTCACTTCACTAGGCTAAACCTACCCAGTTACTGCAACCTTTCCTCATAAAACTTGCCTTCCAGACCCTTTTCATCTTTGTTGACCTCTTCTGAACCTGCTCCATGGACAACTTGTTGATGTCCTTTTTAAAATGAGGTGCCTGAAACTGGACACAATATCCCAGATGAAGTCTGACCAGTGCGGAATAGAGTAGAATTATTATTTCCACCGATTTGGAACAAAATTGCATTAGCCTTTTTTTTGCAGTTGCATCCCATGGCTGACTCATGTTCAGTTTGGGACTGGGTGCAACCACACGAACCGTGGAGGGCCCCATCCCTGCATGACCCCACAGTGGGCAAGCACTGCCGCTACACTGCAGAGCTAGCGCGAGGAGCAGGACAGATGGTTCCCCCCCCAAAAGCCAGGCAGCTGGGCCGCTGTCGGATCTCCTGTCACAGCTGGGATGGGCCGAGACACCGGTCACATGAGTGGGTGCCTGGCTCAGCCCCGCCTCCCTCCCTTGGTCCAACCAAAATCTTGTTCTTGGCCGTACACAATGGGCTATAGTGCCTGCTGCTCAAAGCCCTGCCGCAGAGCTCACTGCGTGGTGGGGCAGAAGGAGCCCAGGCACACCGGCTACTATGTCTTGGGCAATCTTACCCCATTTTGGGTAAGGATGCTACAAGACGCGTCCTCGGCCTTTTTCCGAGGACACATTGTATCGCAGCCAGCTGCTGGCCCCGCCATGTGATGGGGAGAACATGTGGCAGCCACCGGCCACATGATGCACTGCATTGTGTGGTACAGCTGCCCAGAATGGGTTAAGGCTGCCCAAAGCGTGGTAGCCTGTCTGAGTTGTTTCGTGTGACTGCGCCCTTTGCGCTCTACCACATCCCCTAGATTCTTTTTACGTGTCGTGCTGCTAAGCTTACTTTCCCCCACTTGTGCATGTGGTTTTTCCTCCTTAAATGAAGAACTTTACGTTTATCTCAGATGAATTTTGTTTTGTTAATTTCAGCCCAGATTCGATTTTTTGGAATTCTAGTTCTATCTTCCAGGTTGTTAGCTCCTCGACCCAGTTTTGTGTCATCTACAAACTTGACAAGTATTCCCTCCATTTCTTCATCCGAGCAGATAATATAGATCAGGGATGGGGAACCTCAGGCCTGGGGGCCAAATGTGCCGCTCGGCAAGTTCTTACGTAGCCCCTTCCAGTGCCTGGATCTGGCCCCTGGATCCAGTCTCTACCCCCAAGCACTGAAAAACTGAGCTCATGATAATGGGGCATAGAGGAGGGCCTGCACACAAGGCTAGGGGACAGATCCACAGCACAGATCCATGATCTGGGCCCTCCTTTTCTTGAATGCACCAGTTAAGCACCCCTTCCCCCAACCTCTATGTGGCCCTCGGAGCTTGTACTAATATTCAGTGTGGCCCCTGGGACAGAAAAGGTTCCCCACCCCTCATATAGATGTTGAATAGCACTGAATCCATAACATTGCTAAGATTCACCCTTTTCTCTCTGTCTCCTCAGCCAAAACCCTTGTTCATGCCCTCGTCATCGTAACCTTCTTCTCACTGGCCTCCCCTTTCTCCCCTTATCTCCGTCCAAAACTCTGCTGCCAGGGTCATCCACCTCGCCCGTCCGCTTCGACCACATGCAGCCCCTATTTTCCTCTCTTCACTGGCTCCCCCTTCCTTAACGAATCCTGCACAAGCTCTTAATCTTCACCTAAAAAGCTCTTCACAACCTTGCTCCCCCCTACCTCTCTGCACTAATTTTCCTCCGTACTCCAGTCCGTGAACTCCGCTCCTCCTCCGTCTCTTCTCTCACCCTCCCACGCCTTCCCTGCTCCCCTAACTGCCTTCATCTCTTCTCCCTCCCTGCCCCCCACGCCTGGAACTCCCTCCCTGCCCACATCTGCCTCGCCTCCTCCCTTCGTACCTTCAAATCCCTCCTCAAGACCCACCTCTTCCACTTTGCCCTCCCTGACTCCTCGCTCCCCTCACCTAACTCCTGCTTATACCTTCCATTCAGTATAATCTGTTTCCTGAGGTCTGTGTACTCATATCCTCACCACATGGACCAGCCAGCCATCATTCTTGATGTAACCAAGCCAAGCGCGTGCACCTGGGACCTTGCATCTTCATGAATGTTACACCCCTTGTCTCTCTCTCTGTTCCCCTTCCTTTGTCTCCTCCCACCTCCCTCTCAGATTGTAAGCCCTACGGCAGGGACCGTGTCTATTCCATTACTTTGTAAAGCTCCAGGTACATTGCTTGTGCTATATAAATGCTTGATGATGATGATGATGATGATAAATAGCACCCTGAGGGATCGCACTCAAGTCAATACCTCCTTAATTTTTGATGATGAGCCATTGAGGACCACTCTTTGAGTATGGTTATTCAGCCATCCACAAATCCACCTTGTTGTAGTGTCTTCCAGCCCACGCTTTGCAAGCTTGTAAATGAGGCTCTCATGTAAAACTTTGTCATACTCTTTGCTGAAATCAAGATATACTGTGTCCACAGCATTCCCCTCGTCCACTAAACTAGTTATCCTGTCAAAGGAGACAAGATTAGTCTGGCATGACTTGTTCCTGACAAGTCATGCTGGGTACGAATAATCACTGCGTTGTCATAAAGGTGTTTACAAATTGACTGCTTTATAATCTGTTCTAGTATCTTCGCAGTATTGAAGTCAGGCTGACTGGTCTGTAATTTCCTAGATACTTCCTTTCCCCTTCTTAAAAATAGGGACAAAATTTGTTTCCTGTCTTCAGGAACCTCACCTTGTTTACAAGAGTTCTCAAAGATATTTGACAGTGGTTCTGAGAGTATTTCGTCACATTCATTCAGTACCTTAGGGTCTAATTCATCTGTCTCTGAAGATTTTAGTTAATTTGAATTTGCCAGACCACCTCTTAACCACCTTTTTTATCTATGCTGGCCTGCAGTCTTCCCCCCTCTTTGTTCATACACCTTTTACCAGGCTACATATTTTCCCCTTTCCCCTCTTACTCTATTGTAAGTGGTTTGTGGATCATGATCCTAATAATTTATCCGTTTTTATTAACTCTTTTTAAATGTCACAGTGATATGAAGTATTTCTGACTAACTGCTGTGCTCAGAATTTTTTTTCATGGGAATAGATGCAGAATACATGAGATACTGAAAACAGCTTTTCCAATATGAGTAATTCTCCTCCCAGCCCTGCTTTTTGTTGGAAATAGTAGGCATTGTTCTAGCCTCTGCTTCTTTAAAAGGAGTAAAGATAACTTACAGCGCTCCTCTGTCGTATTGCATACTATAAGCATGGCTCCAAGCCAGTAAAACACAGTGCTGCTGTCCTTCAGTGTGATCGTGTGCCAAGTACAGCAATACGAAGGAAGCATCAGCATAATCAGCACAATGTCGTGTCTCCGAGCCAGCAGGGATATGTCACAGCTTTACGTAGAATTCCCTATCTTTCTATTTTATTATGGGAGACCACAAGCTGGGATATTATGGGTCACTCAGAGGTCACGTTACAAAAAGCAGCTTCTTTGTAAGAAAGATGAGCATCTCTTTAATGTACTGTTAGATTATTTTCCTTCTCTCAATTGACTTTGTGAAGGTGTGGGATGAATATTTGTCTTCTGAATTCTTTAAAAGACTTTTCTTTTCTTTGTATTTGTCCATGGTGGCACACCTGTTTGGAGAGAATCCCTCTCCCCAGGTAGCCAAAGGTTGCATATATTTACCAGCTTGGTCATACACTGTGATACTAATATTCCATTGGACAGCACTTTAAACTAGGCATCTACCTATCCCACTGTAGGAGTGACTATGTAAGAAACAACATAACTCGTTCTCTGAGCTCCATTTAGAGATGCCTGTATGCACACACTGACCCACCGAACACATGATGATGACAAAGATATAGTTCTGGAAATCGCTTGATTGCAGTCCCTGTGAATGGTGCTTGGAGATGTATCCTAGTGTAGAAGGTGTTGGACTTGAACCAGGAAGATCAGGGTTCAGATCCCAACTGGATGTCCTGGGCTCAATTCCAGACCCAAGTGTGCACGTCTTATGCTTGCACGCGGCTTGCGCATGGCTTGCACACGGGCCATAGTCCTGCCTGCATGGGTGCACGCGCAGTCCACATGGGGGTTGCATGTGAGATGTGCAAACTGTTTGCAGAGTGCCATGGGGTTTGGGATCAAGCCCACACTGTCTCAGCCTCAGTTTGTCATCTGTAAAATCAGAATAATAATGACTTAATATACAATCCGTATATAATTCACCTTCCTAACCAACCTTGTGTGGTAACAAAAGGTTGGTTAGGAAGGTGAATTATATATGGATTGTAAAGCATTTTGAACACTAAAAGCACTCTAGAAATGAGAAATGATATAATTTACATAGTGCTACAATTCTATTTTTGTTGAAAGATGTGTTTTTATGCAAACATAAAAGGGGGAACTGTTTCCTCAAGACTGCAAAAGCCAAGCACTCTGCGTCTCACTGTGCCCTCTCACACACGAGGCTCTTGCTGCTGTGTACAAGAGAGAGAAAAGGGCTAGCCTGCAGTTCCTGGGTCTGAAAAACCAGAGTCGGCGCAAGGAGTTTGCTGCTTTTCCTGTGCAGATGCTCCCATTGATGCTCCTGTGCACAACTCCTGCTTTTCCCGCATGTCAGGTATCAATGGGCTGGTAGCCCCAGCTTCCCCCCTCCCACTCCGAGCCCCTGATCCAACTGCCTGACTCGTGACAGGGCCAACTGCGGTTTTTCCTGCCCCCTTCACCTTGCTATCCTAGGCAGCCCTT
Organism: Sphenodon punctatus; assembly: GCA_003113815.1. NCBI lineage: Eukaryota > Metazoa > Chordata > Lepidosauria > Sphenodontia > Sphenodontidae > Sphenodon > Sphenodon punctatus. The sequence continues at coordinate 1,435,906 of QEPC01009174.1, read as the reverse complement.
TTTGCTGCCTATATGCTAGCGCCAGCTCTATGAAAAACATGACAGCCGCGATCCACTAACCACTTACTCCAGAGTAGCCCTGTTGAAGACCGGCAGACTAATCCGGAGTTAGTGGTCGGTGAATTGTGGCTGATGTGTCAAAGAAAGGGTTGACTTAAAATTTTCCATCCAAGGGATTGTGACACACTTTCTTTCAAAAGTCACCATTTTTGTGAAACATTACTGATAGTTTGCACGTTTCAGGTGTGGGAAATTTCATTTCAGCTGTCACCTTGTTTGAAATTTCCATGGTTTTCAAAATAGAACTTTTTAAACCTTGCCGAACGTGGTGCTGTCAGTCATGAACTGAAATTTTTGTGCTAGATGGAGACAAAGTCGTTCAGATGATCTCTTTTATCGGGTCAACTTCTGTTGGCAAGAGTATGCAAGATTTCAGGCCTCACAGGACCCGTCCTCAGGCAAGTAAGAAATCAGAACTATAGACTGAACAACTGTAGTCAGCTATATATGTGAAAGCAATCCCTTAAGAGGGGTCTCCTAGGCAAAAGTAATTAAATCAAACATTTAAATACAGAGAGAGGAAACCTATACCATTACCTAGTAATAAAATAAATGCTGGCATAATAGCAAGCACTAAAGACGGGGGCTGTAGGAAAAATGGTTCTAGAGTTTCAACACAGCAGGTATAAAGGTAAGCAGCAGACCCTCTTTTACACATTTGTACAATGGCGTCTGAAGTCCAAATCTTTCTTTAGTCCATTGTTTTTGGTATCCAGTAGAGCTGTGTTTTTTAGTTAACCTTTTTAGACCATTTTTTAAAAAGGTGTTGTACAGATTCTCTTTCAGGACAAGGACTGAAAGATCAGAAGCATTCTCAGAACTGATAGCTTTGTGAGAAGTGAACTTCCACAGTCGATTGAATAACTTTGTCAGTAATCTCCCCCCTCCCGCCCACAAGTTCATTCCTTTATGTAAAGATCGATTGGTTTCACCAACATAGTTTCCATGGGGGCATTTAGTGTTCTGAATAAAATACAACAAATCCTGTGGTTGGTGTGTATAGATCCCTTGTGTTTTGAATGGTTTTGTGGAAAGAATTCATTTTTAAAAAATTCTGAAAACCTTTCTGTTTATTTTTTTTCTTCATGAAAATCATATTGCTGTTTGCCAGCAGCTGTTGCTTATGTTTCTATGTCAGAGGTGAGTTGCCAAGAACACATTACACCAGTGCTTCAGAGTCTGCACTGGCTTGCAATAGCTTTCCGGACATGATTGAACGTGCTGTTTTTGTTTTTGACCTAGAGTACCCAAAATGGCCTGGACTCCACATATCTGAAAAACCCACCTCTTCCCGTATGCTTCATTGCAATCCCTGTGGTCAGCCAAGAGCCCCCTCAGGCAAGTACCATCTGTCCGTCAGATTCATACAGCAAGGGTGTGGAGAGAAGCCTTCTCAACGGGGCTCTGCCACTGCTCTAGAACTACCTTTCCCTGGAGGTTTGTCAGAGCCCAAGGTTTTTTCAATGGCAACATAGAGCTTCCTATTTGGCTAAGCATTTGGCAGGTGAGGATAGGAGTTGGAGATACGTGATTTATGTATTTTTATTCTTATATGGTATTTATATGATGTTACCTAGCCTGGGCCTTCAGAATAGGATGTGGTGAACAGGAAATTAGTTTTACTGCTTGCCATCTCTTGCATTTTTGCAGGTAAAAGTGCATCTTCTCAATAACACAGTTGAGCCTCTGGCTGTTGGTTGTTGGCGCTAGGTCTTACTGATGTAGTTGTCGTCGTCGTACAATATGGTGACCTGTGGGAAGCTGTAGGTTACCAGGTTGTCTAAGGAGGGGCGAACCGGCCCAGGTCAGAAATGGAGCAGGCCAAAACTCCTGTGATGAGGAGTAGTGGGATTGCACCTGTGAGTGGCCCCTGCAGCACAGTCTGGGCAAGAAAGTAAGACACAGGTTGCAATCCAAGTGGTGGCATACACCACCCGCTGGCGCAATGCTCAGCTAGGTGGGTGGGCGCACATGTGTGCACGTGCCCCATGCACACAGCAAGCTGCTTGGTGCAACGACGCGCCTCTGCTGATATGACACACACACCCCCCACTCCAAGCCCACACACCCTGCAACCCGGAGGATGGAGCAGGCATGGCTCCTGTGCTGCAGGGTGTGTGGACTCGGGTTGCATGTGTGTGGGGTATACTTTTGCCCCACATGGCAATTTTTAAAATTTTTTTAAGTGGTGGCATACACCACCCGCTGGCGCAATGCTCAGCTAGGTGGGCGGGCGCACATGTGTGCACGTGCCCCATGCACACAGCAAGCTGCTTGGTGCAACGACGCGCCTCTGCTGATATGACACACACACCCCCCACTCCAAGCCCACACACCCTGCAACCCGGAGGATGGAGCAGGCATGGCTCCTGTGCTGCAGGGTGTGTGGACTCGGGGGGTGTGTGTGTGTCGTATCGGCAGGGTTGTGCCATTGCGTCGAGCGGTTTGCTGTGTGCAGGGTGTGTATGTGCACATGTGCGTGGGCAGAAGTCAGTTGTGGCTGATGTAGGCGCACATTGCATGGGGGTGTTGGATTGCACCCATAGTCTCTACTGATGTTAGCTTCTGCACTGAACAGCCAGAGGATTGCGCCAAAGATGATATAGGTGCCGCTGTTTTTAATAGAACGTTTTGCTCTTTTGATTTGATATGCACTAATTTGTATAAGAACTGGGCTAGAGTTCCTTCCTTCTCTCGTTACATAGTTGTGACAATTTCCTCCTATTGTTGAAGATTTTAATAGAAGGCTTTGATGTAGAATTAGCTGAACCTGCTTTGCATATTTAGTTTTTGTTGGCATTCTTGCAGCATTGGGTATACTGAATGGGATTTTTTTCAAATGCTAATAAATGCATTATAAATAAAGAAGAAAATGTAAACTCCAAGCCCACCTACAGCTTGTGTAGCATGCTCAAAAGGGGGTGACTTTTTCAAATGATGGAATATGGACTTAATTATAGAAATACTGTAAATCCACCTAGATTCTTTTTCCCTCCCACACAGAGGAGTTTATTGTGAAAAGTTTAATGAAGACAATGTGCTGGATGATGACCCTAAGAGAGTCCTATAAAGCAAGTCAAGACATGCAGATATGTAACCAAGGCAGATACACAGCAGAGATGTTCATACTGATGATCATGATTACAACTATATAGATTTAGAGGGGTGGGGAATTTTCAAAAGTATCGAAATGATTTAGAAGCATGCGTTCCATTGGCACATCTGCTCCTGGATCATTTGAATGCTTTTGAACAATCTTTCACTGGATCATCAAAAGATAAGTTGGTTCCCAGTCTGGCAGGATGACACGTGATTCACAACAGGCATAATTTTCAGTTCGTCCAGGTTCCAAATCTTATTTATTTATTTCAAATGTATACATCACCCGTCCCACATGGGCTCAGGGCAGCTTACAATAACAAAACAACAATAAAAATCTATACAATAAAACCATAAAAAATTCCCTTCCTCCCTCTCCTCAAAATTCCCACCCTCCCTACAACCCTATCCAGTAACCCAACCATCCCTCATCCCTGCCCGCCAAATGCTCTTCCAAATAAAAAGGTTTTGCACTGCCTCTAGAAGATGCTCGGGCTCAAACAAACCTCCTGGGGAAGGGAGTTACACAAATCTAGGACAGCAACCGAGAACGCTTTCCTGCGCATCTGCAAGAGGGCACCCCTGGACGACCATAGGGGCCACGGTAAGACAGGCGGTCTCTTAGTTATATGGGACCCAGACTGTGTATGGCTTTAAACATCCAAAACAGCCAACCAGGGGGGTGCCATTATTAGGATGGACTAGATCAGTGGATCCCAACTTTTTTGTAGGATCATTGTTAATTATCAGAATTTCTTGTAGACCACATGACATCCACTGGAGATGGTCATGGCTTGGGGCAGTTTTGTTTATTAATTAATTAATTAATTAATTAATTTTATCCCACCCTTCCCACAAAGGCTCAGGGCAGCTTAAAAGATACAAAAATATAAAGACATAGAAACATTATATAAATAAACATACAAAAACAGTTAAAACCCCTAAACCTCCTTACCCTCTCCAACCCCTCCTCCACCCAACCCTATCCCAGCCCACCAAACGCCTAGCCAAACAAGAATGTCTAGCATCTCTTCCGAAAGAGTAGCAGGCTTTCAAAGTGCATCATTGCAATCATCATTGCAAGTTGGCCGTGGTTGCTGAAGATAGGTAAAGATAAGTGGTTTTGGTCCCTGCCATTCACACAGCCATCTCTGAGGGAGGGTGTTTTCAGACATGACACTAACCCCAGTTTAACCACACTTTGACATTTCTTATACATGTTGCAGGGCTGTATTGGTGCTCTATGCAGCCCTGCAACATGCATAAGAAATGTTTACGTGTGGTTAAACTGGGGTTAACATCATGTCTGAAAACACCCGGAGTAGTGTGCCCAGTACATACGCATTATAGGTGTGCCCTTTTGCTCACTGACAGCCAACATGCTTTGGCTAAGTCTGCAGCATGATGCAGCAAAATCTGGCGCTGCAGATGGCTGACCACCAGTTGTCCACGGACCCTTGTTTGGGAACCATTGGACTAGATGAGCTAATATTACAGCTGTAGGTATTTTCCATCTCTATATTCTATGACTTGCCCAGATGGTCAATAGCTGTGAAGTTGTCAAGATGAATTATCTCTTGTTAAGCAAGATGAAATAGAGGCTGTTCATGGAAGCAATGCTTTTTACCCCTTTTGTGCTCTGAAATCCATTCAGCTGAAATGTTCTTGAAGCACATTTCAGCTGCATACTGTAGCGTTTACCCCACTCCTGATTGATACACCACATCAGATTGAAATTTCTCCCTGCTTTGTTCTCTTGACAGCCTTCCTATCTAAATGTTGGCCTATTAGTCGATAATATATTGCATGGGATTTGGTAATCAAAAACACTGGCATTCGATGCAGAAATAGTAACTAAATTTACTTTTGTTTTTTAGACTCGGATTTCATGTTTCATTCCAGTATTTTACAACCACGGTTTAAAAAAATAAAAAATTTTTTAAAATGCCAAGCCTTTGCTAATGAAGAATGCTTCTGGCCAAAATACAGGATAAAATAAAACATTTATGATCTAAGTTGTAGTTGGTGCAAGGTCATTAGATCTGGCAGCACAACAGCACTTACTTGTAGTTTGATACACGACCATTGTTTCCAGTTTTATTCACTTGGGCATTTAGTACAATAAATGTTAAGCCTTCAGGTATTACAATAGAGTAGATTCTAGTTAAGTTTGAGACTAAATATAGAATCAGCTTCTATCTCTGTTGAATGAGTTCGAGCTAGCTGTTTTGCTTTATATAGAGAAATGTTTACATTGTTGGCAAAATTGACTTTCATGAGGCTAAAGCAGTAGACCTTTTGTTGCACACGCTGACACCATCTTGTGCTGTGGTCCCATCTGATCACACCAATGGCAATTATACAGGATTAGATCAGGTCAGAACTAAAATGGGAGGGTTAAAAAGAAACTCGTACTCTAGAGCTGAAATTGGATAGCAGGCTTATTATTCACATGTGGGTGTTTTTCACATTTTTGCGTAGCCCATGGAATACCTGAATAATATCTTCTACCTAAATGGGTACTCGCATATCCATTTCCCCAGGTATTCCATTTTGGGGGTTTTCACCCCCTTGGCTCAGTTACTTTGTTCTTTCAGTTACCCCATTTTTGGTAATTGACCATGTGCAATAGTGTTAGCATTGCTGAACGGATGTAATCAGAATACTGAATTAAGCAAACAAACTAAAAAAGATTGAAAACTTGGGGGGGGACGGGGGGAGAAGATATTCAACCCAACCCAAACGTGTAGTCGATGGAGCACAAACAGATATTGGTTATTACCATTTTCATTGTAATTGCATTGAATGGGGTGTGGGGCTTGGTGCCTTAGCAGCCCTTGTGATCACATAGGTCACATGGCCACTACACCAACCTTGATTAAAGGAGCCCCTCTCAGTTTGGAAAATGTAGCATGTTGATCTCCATGTTCTAAGCCAAATTTTAATTGGAATCACAAGCAGGATGTAACAGTAGTTAACTATGGCTATGTAATTGTCAACATACTGGCCAAAACAAGAGTTAATTATTTCTCCTCACTTCTTGGGGGTTTTTGTTTCGTTTTTTCACCTTATACAGCCGTAACTTGCAGCTGTGCCTGGGTCCATTTTAAAGGGAACCAGCGACTGCTGGGGCCCACGGTCTGCCACGCAACTCCCTTCCCCCACACCATAGCATTGCGAGTGGATAGTCCACAAAGCTATGGCATTGCTGGGGCAACCCCCGTCCAAGAGTGGGGCTACAGCGGCTGTCCTCCAAGCAGACTGACACCAGTCCCGCCTCTGGCTGCTGCCCCAAGGTTGGGCTGCCTGCTCTGCTGGTGGTGTTCTGGGTCACTGCCAATGGGGCAGCCCAGAGCAGGGACATCTTGCCCCACCTCTGCTCCGCCTGCACATCTGAACCGCCGCCCAGGGGTGAGACAGAGCAGAGGTGGGGCAGCTGTCCATATGAAGTTGACGCCCAGTGACACAGAAGTGAAAGTTGCTTCCTTCAGTAGGGCATGTTCACATGAAATGATTGCTACAGGGTAGCTGGTCTTTACCCCACAATCTACCCTAGAGCCAATGGTTGTTAGCTAAGATGACCAGGGGATAGAATTGCATGCTCATGGTGACCCTAACACTTTAGCTGCTGGAAGCTGAGAGTGAACAACAAGAGACGGATCTCTCCAGAACTGCCCTGCTGTACTCTTCCTCTGAAGCACCCACTACTGGCCACTATCAGAGACAGGATACTGGGCTACGTGGAACATTGGTCTGACATCTCCCAGTACAGCAGTTCTGAAGTATTTCCAGGGAAAATAACAGTCTAAAGGTAGGCTGCCCTGTTTATTCCAGAATGGTGATATCCAGTGTGAATGTTCTCTGTTCTGTTTATTTATTAATAATTTATTAATAAATAAATTAGATATTTATTAGATATCCCTAATATGAACCAAGCCCTGACTAAAATGGACTAGTCAAAAAATCAAGGTAGCTTGGATTACAAATGTAGCGAATCTGTAGTGCAACTCTAAATGTCTACCCAGATTGTCAGTCACAGACAGTTGCTGTATGAACTCCAGTAGGGATGGGCGAACGCGGTTCGGTAGTTCAGTGTTCGGCCCGAACTCGGCTTGTTCGGACAACCGAACATGAACACGAACACACCGAACGTAAACGAACACTGAACAAGGAAATGGCGAACACACCGAACGGAACCGAACACCGAACGACGAAATGGCCGAACAGTTCATTCAATTCGAATTGCGTTCGGTTGTGTTCGGGTGGCTAAAACATGGTCTTCTGTCAGGTCACTGGAAGGCCAAATGTAGCAGGGAGGGGGAAGTCATTTGACTCAGCTAGGAGCAGACTTCCAGGCACCAGGGGTGG
>QEPC01009174.1:1388634-1405505 GCA_003113815.1 Sphenodon punctatus | reverse complement strand
GGACCTTATCAAATGCCTTCTGGAAATCCAGGTACACTATATCTACTGGGTCTCCCTTGTCCACATGCTTATTTACACCCTCAAAGAATTCCAACAGGTTAGTGAGGCATGACTTACCTTTACTAGATCCATGTTGACTCCTCCCCATTAAGCCATGTTTGTCAACATGCCCTGTAATTCTCTCCTTGATGATGGTTTCCACCATTTTGCCCAGCACAGACATCAAGCTCACTGGTAGAGATAGAGCTGGGTCTCATCAGCATATTGATGACACCATGCTCCAAACCCTATCACAACCTCGGCCAACGTGAATGTACACGTTGAACAGGAGCGGGGGACGGAGCGAGGCCCCAGCGAGACAAGGAACACTCCCCCAGCACCACCCACTGAGATCCTGGCCAGAAAAGAACAGAACCACTGAATTACAGTTCCGTCCACCCCAGCTAGATCCTGCAGGCAAGTCACGAGTACCTCTTGATCAACAGTATCAAATGTGTTGACAGATCTAATAGAATCAATAAAGACAAATTTCCCTTATTCAATTCTACGCGAAGGTCGTCGACCAAGGCTACAAGCGCAGTCTCAGTGCCATACCCTGGACAAAAGCCAGACTTGCTGAGTCTAGAAAACAGATAGTGTCCAGGTGTGCCTGGAGCTGCTGAGCCATCGCCCACTCAGTAACTCTCCCTAAAAAGGGAAGGTTAGAGAGAGGTCGATAGCTGGCAGGAAAATCAATGTCAAGTGATGCTTTCTTCAGTAGAGGCCGAGCCAAGGCCTTCTTAAGGTTGTCTGACACTCTCCTGTAAGGAGGCATTGATTACCTCAGCCAGCAACAGCCCCAAAGTCTCCCGGCTGGACTTCACCAGCAAGGATGGGCATGGATCTAATTCACAGGTTGTGGCCCTAACTGCCCCCAGCACATCCCCTGCATCAGCAGACTTCATCAATTGAAACTGACTCCATAATACCAGACTAGACAGGGCCTTCATAACCTCTGAATCTGCCACTGTCTCTAAACAGGTGACGCTGAAGTCATGGTGAATGCAAGCGATAATCCACAAGCATGTCATAGCGGGCACTGGAAGACTCCAGTTCCAGGTGGAGCCGGGCCAAGTCTTTCACCACCTAGAAAAGCTCTAACAGAGTTGATTTCATGGATGCTATGATGGTGCAAATAACCTTTTCTTTGCAACCTGCACAGCCGTGGCATAGGTCTTCAATTGGGCTCTGTGCCTCAATCAGTCATCCTCCGTTCAAGTCCTGTGCCACCACCACTCTAACTGCCTACACACATGCTTCAGCCGCCTCAGGTCCTCCATACCCTGCAAGGACCTGCGCCACCGCCACGTGGGGAGTGGATGTCTAGGAGCCACTGTATTGATGGCCTTGGCCAAAAGAGTATTCCATAAAGCCTCAAGGTCATCCATAATGTGGATCCAAGGGTAAATCCAAGGTCCAAGGGTAAAGCGCCCAGGGCATTCCAGAACCCCACTGGATCTTCCTTTCCTGCTCTATTTCATGATCCTTTATTTGATTGTCAAGATTTTTTCTGTGGTGTTAGTCATAGGCCGTTTTTAGATGAGCGCGGCGGCGCCCGCGCTTGTTTCTTTAAAAAGCCGGCAGCTCGTTCTACACGAGACGCTGCCGCCGAATACGCGCATGCGCGGCCGACGCGCATCCATTTCCGTGCGCGAACTGACCGGGTCGGCGATCGAGGCTGGTCAGACGCGGCTGGAAATGGATGCGCGTCGGGCCGCACATGCGCGTATTCGGCGGCAGCGTCTCGTGTAGAACGAGCTGCCGGCTTTTTTGGAAACAAGCGCGGGCGCTGCCGCGCTCGTCTAAAAACGGCCATAGACTCACAAGGTTGAAAGGTACCCAAGGGTCATCTAGTCCACCCCACTTCACCAGTCCAGGACCTGACACAGCGCAACAATCCGCACAGAGAAAAACCACCAATAGCTACAAGTAGAGATTTGGACCATCCAGAGCACACCGATGCCTGAAATAGATTAAATTAGGTCACTTGAAATGCTTTGTACCAGCAACGGCAGTTACTACTTAATCTCTTCTTGAGAATCCATTTCGCTGGTTCAGTGTCCTCCGTTCTAATAATAGAGTCCCATCAAACCTCTATGTAGGAAAGAATTTTGTACTTATACACACATTCCTTGAGAGCTTTTTTGATAACTCCTTCTTTAGATCTGCTGTAAATTACTATACACAGCGCTTACTCTTAATACCTCTGTTGCACTGATAAATGTAGTTCAGCTCACATTTTTTGTTCACTTTATTATAAGGAAAATGTAAAAACATTTTTAAAAATGATCTTGAACTCCTTGCCTCTTGGTAAATACAGTGTCTTTTTTACACAGGCTACATCCAAGAAAAGGAGATGTGTTTGGCTGAATTTAGCTAGGATGAATATTTTGTTTAGCAGAGTTCTTTTTAAGATTTTCCACAGGAAAAAAAATAAATTAAAGAAATTTACAAAAATCATGATCTCTAACTGAAAGATATCACAAAGTAGTGATTCTGATTTTCAGTTATTAAATCATTTTTGGTAATTTTTTCTTTTTTTCATTTTCACAAAAAATGTTCATCAACCCCCAAAAATGGCTTTTAGGAAGCTTCATTTGAAATGTGTAGTGTTTTTAAATTGTATTTTAAACAGTTTAATTTCCAGGAGGAAAACAAGAGGCTGCTTGATTATCCATTCATGAACCACTGTATATTGATAATAATGCCATCAGATTCTGTGGTATTTGGTGGATACTTAGGGAGACCTGTAACAAAGCTTGAGGATGATAGGTCTCTATTAGAGGTTTTTTTCTAGATTTTGTGTCTTAGCATCTCTGACTGAATTCACGCAAGATGCTAAGTATGGGGGGGGGAAAAAACTTGTTTATTGTGTGAAAAAGTTAGGTTGCAGGATTAGATATAATGCGTGGTTAATCCAAACAAATTTAGCTCTGAAATTAAGGTTTAACAGTGCTTATTCCATTACATTAATTTTTTGTAACATAGGAAGGGTTTTAATTTGGCTGTCAGTCCACCTGTATCACCGAGTCTTGTATTTTGGGTCTTGATGTCAGCCAGTGGTGCCTATACACAGCAGGACAATACAGTGTCTTCTCAAAGCCTGACAAGTTGCCATGAACAGGATCTTCCCACAAGCAGGTCTGTGCTTGCAGTGATAACAGGACCAAATGCTGAGACTATACATATGTGGTGACAGGACTGATTCCAGCTGTCCCTTGCCAAGAACTACAAAAAAGAGGCTGTGTTTCAGGAAATATCTGATGGCATTGCTAGGTTTGGCACCCCACAATGCATTGCTTAAACCCTCCTGTAGCATCATGGGATACCTTGCAGCATCTATGGCAGTATGGGTAGTAACTTTTTTAAAGCAGGGGTGGGAACATGGGAACAATTAAAAGTGCCCGATTACAAACTCACCCAACAAATAGTAGGGATGAGAGAATAGTCTAACGTGAATGCGGCCTCTCTCTCTCTCTCAGCATCTCATGGCATTTGTCTCTTCCAGAAAAAAGGTATTTCTGCAAGTTTTAAAGAGAGAGAATTCTGACATTGAGTGGAGCTAAACTGGAGTTGTGGAATCGAGAAATACATGTTCCTCGGGTGTAATTATAAGGAGGAATTATTCATCCTTGACCTTATCTTTCAACTGGGGGGATTCCAGTGGAGCTCCGCTGTTCCTCCCAAAGCTCCAAGTCCTTTTCCAATATGTTGAGTGTGTAATTTATTTATTTATTTATTTAAAACATTTAATATCCCCCCCCACCCTTCCTGGCTTGAAGGCCAATCAGAGTGCACATTCATTCAAAAAGCGAAGAGCCTCTGCAAACTCATCTTTAAAGCATATGTTTAAAGCAATAGACAAGTGGTGGCAGTACCAACTGCAATTATACTACTACTGCTTCAGTGGGCATGGAGACTCATAGTTGTGGCAAAGCCCTATGCATGTGAGTACCTGGTTCAGGTGGCAGGACCTCATGGGTTTGGTGGTTCTTTGGCATTCACCATCTGGAATGGGGTGTGTGTGCGTGCGCGCACTCTGGCCAAGGCCTCATTCCAGCTTTTTGACCAAAGTCACTCTACTGCTTTTTTCTAGGAAAGGTCCTTTCTTGGGCNAGGCCGTTTTTAGACGAGCGCGGCGGCGCCCGCGCTTGTTTCTTTAAAAAGCCGGCAGCTCGTTCTACACGAGACGCTGCCGCCGAATACGCGCATGCGCGGCCGACGCGCATCCATTTCCGTGCGCGAACTGACCGGGTCGGCGATCGAGGCTGGTCAGACGCGGCTGGAAATGGATGCGCGTCGGGCCGCACATGCGCGTATTCGGCGGCAGCGTCTCGTGTAGAACGAGCTGCCGGCTTTTTTGGAAACAAGCGCGGGCGCTGCCGCGCTCGTCTAAAAACGGCCATAGACTCACAAGGTTGAAAGGTACCCAAGGGTCATCTAGTCCACCCCACTTCACCAGTCCAGGACCTGACACAGCGCAACAATCCGCACAGAGAAAAACCACCAATAGCTACAAGTAGAGATTTGGACCATCCAGAGCACACCGATGCCTGAAATAGATTAAATTAGGTCACTTGAAATGCTTTGTACCAGCAACGGCAGTTACTACTTAATCTCTTCTTGAGAATCCATTTCGCTGGTTCAGTGTCCTCCGTTCTAATAATAGAGTCCCATCAAACCTCTATGTAGGAAAGAATTTTGTACTTATACACACATTCCTTGAGAGCTTTTTTGATAACTCCTTCTTTAGATCTGCTGTAAATTACTATACACAGCGCTTACTCTTAATACCTCTGTTGCACTGATAAATGTAGTTCAGCTCACATTTTTTGTTCACTTTATTATAAGGAAAATGTAAAAACATTTTTAAAAATGATCTTGAACTCCTTGCCTCTTGGTAAATACAGTGTCTTTTTTACACAGGCTACATCCAAGAAAAGGAGATGTGTTTGGCTGAATTTAGCTAGGATGAATATTTTGTTTAGCAGAGTTCTTTTTAAGATTTTCCACAGGAAAAAAAATAAATTAAAGAAATTTACAAAAATCATGATCTCTAACTGAAAGATATCACAAAGTAGTGATTCTGATTTTCAGTTATTAAATCATTTTTGGTAATTTTTTCTTTTTTTCATTTTCACAAAAAATGTTCATCAACCCCCAAAAATGGCTTTTAGGAAGCTTCATTTGAAATGTGTAGTGTTTTTAAATTGTATTTTAAACAGTTTAATTTCCAGGAGGAAAACAAGAGGCTGCTTGATTATCCATTCATGAACCACTGTATATTGATAATAATGCCATCAGATTCTGTGGTATTTGGTGGATACTTAGGGAGACCTGTAACAAAGCTTGAGGATGATAGGTCTCTATTAGAGGTTTTTTTCTAGATTTTGTGTCTTAGCATCTCTGACTGAATTCACGCAAGATGCTAAGTATAGGGGGGAAAAAACTTGTTTATTGTGTGAAAAAGTTAGGTCGCAGGATTAGATATAATGCGTGGTTAATCCAAACAAATTTAGCTCTGAAATTAAGGTTTAACAGTGCTTATTCCATTACATGAATTTTTTGTAACATAGGAAGGGTTTTAATTTGGCTGTCAGTCCACCTGTATCACCGAGTCTTGTATTTTGGGTCTTGATGTCAGCCAGTGGTGCCTATACACAGCAGGACAATACAGTGTCTTCTCAAAGCCTGACAAGTTGCCATGAACAGGATCTTCCCACAAGCAGGTCTGTGCTTGCAGTGATAACAGGACCAAATGCTGAGACTATACATATGTGGTGACAGGACTGATTCCAGCTGTCCCTTGCCAAGAACTACAAAAAAGAGGCTGTGTTTCAGGAAATATCTGATGGCATTGCTAGGTTTGGCACCCCACAATGCATTGCTGAAACCCTCCTGTAGCATCATGGGATACCTTGCAGCAGCTATGGCAGTATGGGTAGTAACTTTTTTAAAGCAGGGGTGGGAACATGGGAACAATTAAAAGTGCCCGATTACAAACTCACCCAACAAATAGTAGGGATGAGAGAATAGTCTCACGTGAATGCGGCCTCTCTCTCTCTCTCAGCATCTCATGGCATTTGTCTCTTCCAGAAAAAAGGTATTTCTGCAAGTTTTAAAGAGAGAGAATTCTGACATTGAGTGGAGCTAAACTGGAGTTGTGGAATCGAGAAATACATGTTCCTCGGGTGTAATTATAAGGAGGAATTATTCATCCTTGACCTTATCTTTCAACTGGGGGGATTCCAGTGGAGCTCCGCTGTTCCTCCCAAAGCTCCAAGTCCTTTTCCAATATGTTGAGTGTGTAATTTATTTATTTATTTATTTAAAACATTTAATATCCCCCCCCACCCTTCCTGGCTTGAAGGCCAATCAGAGGGCACATTCATTCAAAAAGCGAAGAGCCTCTGCAAACTCATCTTTAAAGCATATGTTTAAAGCAATAGACAAGTGGTGGCAGTACCAACTGCAATTATACTACGACTGCTTCAGTGGGCATGGAGACTCATAGTTGTGGCAAAGCCCTATGCATGTGAGTACCTGGTTCAGGTGGCAGGACCTCATGGGTTTGGTGGTTCTTTGGCATTCACCATCTGGAATGGGGGGTGTGTGCGTGCGTGCACTCTGGCCAAGGCCTCATTCCAGCTTTTTGACCAAAGTCACTCTACTGCTTTTTTCTAGGAAAGGTCCTTTCTTGGGCATCTATAGTTCTTCTTCTACCTCTTTTTTTAAAGATCTTGATCCAATGTCCATTGAAGTCAATGAATCTTTCCATTGACTTCAATGGGCGCATGTGCGAGGCCTAGGCAGAGAGTGACCCCGTCAGTCCTGGGTGATCGATTCACCGGCCAGGTCCGCTGGCAAATATGGGACAGAGGGGGCAGGGAGCTCTGCATTATTGCTTTCTGGCATAGCCATGCCCTTTTGCCCAGTGCTGTGACATCGTGGCACTTGAAAGAGGGGTGTGGCTACATTGGAGAGGGTGGGAAAGCTCCAGCCCCCTAATCACACCCCTTTCCCAAGCACTGTGATGTTACAGAGCTCAGGAGAGTGGTGTGGCTACACCTAAAGGGATGGGGCAGAGCTCCCTGCCCCCAAGCCCTATACATTTGTCAGAGAGGTTGCGATCCCTCAGGACATTGCTCGTGATCAACCTGTCAATTGTGGTTGACCTCCTGGACACTGCTGCTCTAAAACCAGGGGACAAGGGGGCTAACTTTCATCACGGCATAAATGAGCACCATCGTGAACTGTTCTTCCCTGCCTGCAAGCAGAGGTGAATGTTCTCCAAATGGCTTGTAGTTATACACACAGGATTGCTCCTCTTTACCAGCCTAAATGCTTCCACTAGCTTCAGCTTGGAGAGGGGTCCTGAAGACAATACTGAAATTGGAGCCTCCTATACAGCAGGAAATGTTTGCAAGCTGTGCGAGGTCCTGCAGAGATACTAAAACAAAACCTCACGTTTCAAAGGAGAGCGCTGCATGCTGATTACTTCTGAACCCCCCATCCACCAGAGGAGAGAGTGAACATATATGTCTAAGGAAAAGATGACTGGAGAGATCTCACTGAGAGTTAAAAAGAACTCTTATGAAAGCTTCTTTATGCCAAAGGAACAGAGAAAGGAATGCAGGAGGGAATGTTGATTGTGCTCAGCTATGCTGCTAAGAAGCCTGTCTCTTCCACTGTGCATGTGCACATGCATCACAGTCCCTTTGGCAACTGTGGGAATCGGACACACAGAACAATGGAAGAATAAGATAGGCCCTACACCTAATCCTGTGAGGATATCCTATGACAGTCGTTCCCAAACCTTTCCTGAGTGACCCCATTTTGAGGCTGAAATATAAGACAAACCATGATGAAGCTTGGATGGAATGGCCCCTGGTGAAGAAGATGGAATTCCTCCTCCCCCATCCCCTCTCAATAGTTTTGCCAGATGTCCCTTTTTAGTGTAAATTCCCAGTTTGGGGGGTAGTGGGAAAATGTCCCGAAGACACACACAAACACTAGACATCCTGCTGCTGCACGTCTTCTCTAACTACTTTTTTCAAAGCTTCTGATACCTCCTTATCAGTAGGGGGCCAGCCTACTTCCAGGAGCAGCTGGAGCTGCCACTGAAGATGAGGCCTGTCCATAGGGGACACTGCCATGCCCTCAACAGCATCGGGTCCGTGAAGTTCAGGGCACAAAACAGCTGGCCAGTAGAGCTGAGTCAAGAGCAAGTGTTTCCATACAATCAGTATTTCCTCACTACTCATTGGGTATTTTTACTCACACATTTCTCCTGGATGTTTGCTGTTACATCCTGAACTTTGTGTGTCTAAATCACTCACCCAGATCTTAAACGTCCGGATCTTTGAACTTCTGCGTAGAACTTCTCCCAGAATTTTTGTGTGTAAAAAGTTCTCCTGGTAAACGGCTTTGCTCCAGGCAGCTGTGGTCACTTGGTTTCCATGGTAGCCTGTCACATCTACATCTGCGACTACTTTAGGCTTTCTCAGGGCAGTGTTTGTGTAATGAATGCATCCAGGAATTGCCTCAGGGTTGTGTGTGTGTGTGTGTGTGTGTGTGTGTGTGTGTGTGTGTGTGTGTGTGTGTGTTTGACCACAGAAGGACATGTTTAATAGTACACTGAACATATGTTTTCCTTCCTGCTCACTTATTCTTTCATTGGCCCACTCTAACCCAACTAGGTTATCTTTGTGGTGTTTATCAAACGCAGTTTTCATTTTCCTAAACAATTTTCCACTGCAGTTTTAAATTCTTGCCATACAGACCTTCAGACTGAAAGTCGTCATCCGTTCTCCTTCTCCTTCTCATTTTTATGTTTATTTTATTATTATTCATTTATATAGCACAAGCAATGTACCTGGTGCAGTGCTTTACAAAGTAATGGAATAGACACAGTCCCTGCCCTAGGGCTTACAATCTGAGTCAAGAGCAAGAGCTGAATCAAGAGCAAGTGTTTCCATACAATCAGTATTTCCTCACTACTCATTGGGTGTTTTTACTCACACATTTCTCCTGGATGTTTGCTCTTACATCCTGAACATTGTGTGTCTAAATCACTCACCCAGATCTTAAACGTCCGGATCTTTGAACAACTGCGTAGAACTTCTCCCAGAACTTTTGTGTGTAAAAAGTTCTCCTGGTAAACTGCTTTGCTCCAGGCAGCTGTGGTCACTTGGTTTCCATGGCAGCCTGTCACATCTACAGCTGCGACTACTTTAGGCTTTCTCAGGGCACCAGCAGCTGGGGATTTAAGACTAACTTAAAATAGTGTGTGATTTGTGACACAGTCGTGTGAGCTGGCAATGCTGCTTTGCCAATAGCATGGATCCAAAAGAGAACACGCAAGCCATTGTTCACGGCATCACTGGCACACTAAGGATGGAACCAAGGACCCCAAGAACTAATAACATGTGTCTTTACAGCTTGAACCAAAGAAATGTATTAAAAAGTGTGATTGGAGCAGACTGGTTTGACCACAGAAGGACATGTTTAATAGTACACTGAACATATGTTTTCCTTCCTGCTCACTTATTCTTTCATTGGCCCACTCTAACCCAACTAGGTTATCTTTGTGGTGTTTATCAAACGCAGTTTTCATTTTCCTAAACAATTTTCCACTGCAGTTTTAAATTCTTGCCATACAGACCTTCAGACTGAAAGTTGTCATCCGTTCTCCTTCGCCTTCTCATTTTTATGTTTATTTTATTATTATTCATTTATATAGCACAAGCAATGTACCTGCTGCTTTACAAAGTAATGGAATAGACACAGTCCCTGCCCTAGGGCTTACAATCTGAGAGATGGAGGAGGGTGGGTGGGGAGACGAAGGAAGGGGAACAGAGGGAGAGACAAGGAGTGTAACATTCACGAGGATGCGAGGTCCCAGGTGCATGCACTTGGCTCGGTTACATTGAGAATGCTGGCTGGCTGGTCCATGTGGTGAGGATATGAGTACACAGACCTACAGGTTTGGGATGAGGAAGTGTGTGTGGGGCAGCAAGGCCGTAGAGAAGAGCTGAGAGGAAACAACCTGAAGGCATATGCTATTGGGGGGGGGGACTCTGCATTTTGTGGGGTGCCACAGACCTCCTGTGGGAGGGGGTAGGGGCATTATGAATTGAGGTGGTTAGGTTTTCTGGACATTGAGAAGAGGGGACAGGAGATGGGCCTAATTGGGCCTTTAGTGACTTCCCCAAGTGCCAGACTCTATATGGTCCCCCTTTCTGGTTGACAGAGCAGTGAGAGACAAGGCTGGGAGGAGGAGGCAGCGAACAGGAAGTAGCCTAGGGGGGTGGGGCTGGAGGGAGGGGCTGTGCTCTGCATTTGGAGTGGTGCCACAGACCAGTTGGGACTGGTGGTGGGACAGGTAACTGCAAAAATGCATAAAAATGAAAGTATTCTAATAAAACGTGGTATTCTAACTCATACTTATATATAGATTGTGGTAAGGAAAAGTTAAGTAGCATTTACATTTAATTGCAGAAAAACAGGGATTTGGGGTTTTTTATCAGTGAATTTGTTTTTTTTAATCAGAGAATTTCCAATTTTTTGTCTCAGAAAATTAGTAACCCTGGATATCACAAGTTTGGATCTAAACAGCCATGAGACTTCTATGAAATCTGGAGACTTGTTTTATTTGTCTTTTGGGGGTTTGTACACTAGGTCCACATTTTCAAGCTTGGGTGTTTTCAGACGAGATGCGACCCCGCATGGCCACTCATGCGACCCTGTTTGGCCTGCCGCCTGTCTGAAGGTGGAGCGGCCGGGCTGGATACACACTCCTGTGAGCCACGGATCACCCTCTCATGGCCATGCACGGAGCCATGCTGGGAAATCCGGAGTACTCTGTGTGGGGCCAGCCAAATGTACAATGGCCGGTTCTATGGCCAGGGTAGCCAAGCTTGAAGCTGCCCGTTGGAAGCACTCCTCACGCACTCCACCTGCTTTGGTGCTCTGCGGCAGTGGCACTCGGCAACCACGGACACATGCCCCATTGCCTTGCTCATCTAAAAGCACCCCTTTTCTCTGCAACTTTGAAGGCTGGAAGGTTACTTTTCAAAAATCTTCTAGTGCGTTGTTTTCCAAAATTCTTACCTACATGACTCCATTTTGAGACGTGAATATAATCCCATGATCCTGGACAACAACAACAGGCATGCAAAGTATATCAACTGTCATTTGGCATTGTGACCCCATTCATGGATGATGTAATACCACTTGGAGGGTTCGGGACACAGTTTGGGGGCCTTTCCCCTAAAGACCAAGTCGTACAACACCTCAAGCCCTGGAAATAGCAAACACAGCCCAATCTGTCCTGCCTTATCTTGTGGGACAAGTGTGGTGTGAACGATTTTGCTGTGCAAGCAAACCCATGCACAACGTCTTACGTTTGTTTGCTGGCAAAGCAAAATGTTTCATGTAACATCCTATTTACAGGAGAAGACCTCATGGGTTACATACCATTTGCTATCCCTTCTGACCAAGATGTTGTGTGATTGGGCCTTGCAACTCATGACAGCAGCAGCTGGGGATTTAAGAATAACTTAAAATAGTGTGCTGATTTGTGACACAGTCATGTGAGCTGGCAACGCTGCTTTGCCAATAGCATGGATCCAAAACAGAACATGCAAGCCGTTGTTCACGGCATCACTGGCTGGGGTCAGTCTATGCATGTGATGGTATGTCCTGGTTTTTTTTTTTTAATGCAAAAAAAGTGTGTGGGAGTGTACTGCATCAACATTAGGAGTATTTACGAGATCAGTTTACTGCTCTGAGCATGTTGCAAAAATATGGCAGTAAAGATAAAAGGAGGACTGATCCAGGATGGTGCAATAGCTCTCATCATCCAGTCTTGTAAATGTCTAATGTCTCTCTCATTCTGACCACATTTATTTGCATATAAATTCCTTTAAACTGTAGTTGCTGCTTGAAAACATGTCTAATTGTTTTTTTATGGCGTCCCCTTGTGAGCTGTGTTGTTTTTCTTCCTAGCAATTTTGTACACAGTGTGCTCCAGCTGACGAGGCCGTTACTTGTAATAATGAAGAGGAGGTCGTTCTGTATTAAAGTTCTACATGACATGTATGCCTTTCAGCCCCCAAATCACGCAAACATGCTCAATATGTGTGCATAGTTTTGGCTTGACTTCATTGAAAACTCCTCTGATCCAATCCCAGAGACTTAGCCACTTGAAC
Source organism: Sphenodon punctatus (assembly GCA_003113815.1). NCBI lineage: Eukaryota > Metazoa > Chordata > Lepidosauria > Sphenodontia > Sphenodontidae > Sphenodon > Sphenodon punctatus. The sequence continues at coordinate 1,393,254 of QEPC01009174.1, read as the reverse complement.
AAGATGAAAAATTAACAAATTATAAAGAATGGTTGTGCATCCTGTTTAGCTCCATGAACAAAGGGGTGTGATTATATTTTTACGGTATGGAAAATAGTAACAAACCAGCCACAGTTTCTTCTTTAAGGGCTCACTTGAGAGCACAAAGTAAGGGGTAATAAATAGTGATACCCAATGAGCAGGCTAGGATGGGAGGAGTTATTCTCAGAGCCACACGTTCTTTTCTACTCCCTCTCTTGCTTTGGAAATGAATTATGCATTATGCAATCACTAGAGACAGAGACCTTCATTGACAGGAGAGTTTCCATACATCTCCATCGGCCTTTCAGTTATTAGAGAGAACATTCCTCCACAGGGTGGTCAGCCGTTTGGACAGGATGTCACAGTCAAAAGCAGGGGAATCCCTGAAATCTGCCCCCCTCCCCCCCCCATAAGCAAGCATGCATTAAATTGGCCCACCCCAGTACTCAGGTGGTTAAGTTCACATCACTCCCTCCAGGGGAGATGGCAACCAGGAGGCTTAGTTGACAAAGAAGCGGTACAAGATGGTCGGCCCTGTGTGCAGATTGTCACAAGGCAAGAGATCAGTGACGACTGGGCCACTGTGCAATTTTCAAAAAAAGGCTGACCGTTTATAAGTTCCTGCAGTGGAATCGGCTACTGATAGTGGATGACTTTCTGTTGTGTTAGCTCAATTCAGCTAGTGAACACTAGAATTGAAACCAATATGCTATTTTGTTTTCGCAAAACTTCTTCAGGAACTGGTTTACACAAATGAATATCTGAATAAGTCGTCTCTGGTGAGGTGATATTTATTTTGTTTTGGGATTTGGTTACTTTGGAAGTACTATTTAATGCTATTGCACACTATACTGTTGTGCGACAGTCCTATTGTGCTAATAGCATTAGCGCTGTGGTGCAAAAGTATGGTGCACAGAGCATAATCGCGGAAAATAGTACCAGTGACATAACCAACATACAAGAACAAAATAATTAAAGGAGCTGAAGGAACAAAACCAAGTATTTGTATCCTCTTCTCCCAGAAGAGGAAAGAAACCAGCAGAATGGAGCTTGAGTAGGAGTTAAAACTGTTCTCACTAGAACAGAAACAGGTAGTGGATTTTTTATTGGTGGTGTTATCTGCATTTTTGGGAAGCCTTCCATGTACCCGAACAATATCTGAGTCTGAAATTGGTATGCACACATCCTTTTTTTGGGGGGGGGGGGGGATATTCGATTTTGGGTTTTTTGGGGGGTGGGGTTCTGCTGTTTCGGTTGGGTTCTCTTGTTTTATTGCTCATTATTCATTTGGTATTTTGGTTGCATCATTTTTTGGAATTGCACATGTGCAATAGTGCAAGTACTGCCAAAATGATGTAAACCAAAATACAGAAATAACCAAACCAAAAATCTCAGAAATGGGACAACCAAACTGGTTATCTGATGGAGCGCCTCTAGGTGTTATCAGTTACTACTGAACCACTATTTCTGGTTTGGGTAGTGTGGATTCAAAGGGATTACTAATTTTTCAGGTACCTGTTTTAGCTCTAGTTCTCAAGCCACCACTTCTAGATGAACAATCCCTTAGCACACTTCAGCCACTTTTGCTCAAAATCAGAATAATGAGGGATTTCTAAATGAGGATTGTACCTGCAGCATGGTTCAAGCATATTAGTTACTCTGGAATAAATTTGCAAGAACACACCTACGCCTAATTTGTATTATTTAGACAGACCCACCAGTCCAGTAACAGAGTTGGTCACAAACAGCATTCTATTTTTCAGGAATCTTGGCACAATACCAAGAGGAATAAGGAATAACTCTGCCTCAGCATTTGACTATTGTCCCAAACAAATGCAGACAATTCACTCTTCTGCTTCTTGCATATCGCCATCTGTCCGAACCCCACATAAGAAAACAAACAGCAACAAAAGATGAGTAATCTTAGATGACTTTGCAATGTTGCAACAAGTGCTCATATGAATTTGGAAGTTCTGGGATGCTTTTAGATGTCATACTAGCATCCATAAGAAGCTCCCAGTGGTTCCACATGGGATAGTTTCTGTGGAGCTGTTCAGACATGGGAACATCTGTACCATGTGGTTACACCTCAATAAAGCTGTTGAGAAGTCCTCAAGAGTATAGCTTTGCACACATCCAAACATCCTTTCAGAATCAAGCCTAGAGAGTAACCACTAGAAGCTTAGCCATCTAAAAAGATCCTATGTGCAACTCCTCTACCTTGTGACCCCAGCCATAATCCAACCATCTCCATGAGACCAGGATGCAAACTCAGGACTTCCAGGTCCAAGAAAGAACATAAGAAGTGACAATACTGGGTCAGACCAATCATCCATCAAGCACACCATCCTATTGTCCAGCTTCAATCACCTCAGTGAAGTACACCACAGGTCATAATGGCATGATCCATTCTGTGCTAGTTACTACCAACTCCTGACTTTCTGAGTTACATCCCCTGACCAACTTGAATAATAGCCATTCATGTACCTATTCTGCAAGAACATGTCCAATCCCCGTTTAATAAGGCTGACACAGGGTAAGAACAGACATGACAGTGGCCTGCTGTGGTCCAGGATCTGGCACTGCCAGATGTCATCCTGGTACTGTCCATGGGCGGGTAGGGGGCTACTCCAAGATAACAGCCCAGGCTAATCACCACCCATGCAAGCCACAGTGGGCCAGCATGTCTGTTCTGTTCCACCATGCCCACTGCAGGTTGGGAGCTGCTATTGGTTGTCCATTATGGCTGGCCGTCATTGGCCATCATGGTTGGCCGTCATGGCGCAGTGCTGGGAGCAGGGCATGTTTGTTAAGCTCCCCATTCTACCCAGGCTGTGTGGGTGGCGGGACGGCTCTCCAGCCGTGGGCATGCCCTCATCTCCATTCCCTTCCCTTTTTTTTGGTCCCTTTCCAATTCCTGGATCTGACTCCTTTATCCAGCCCTGAGACCCTCAACCACAGGAGGATTGAGCTCAGGGAAGGGAATGGAGATGAGGGCATGCAGTCAAAAATAGGGGATGAATCCATGATGTAGATCCATGATCTGAAACCTCCCCTTCCTTCCTCCATCCTGAACACACATCTTGAGCATCCCCCATTCCTCTTATCCAGCCCACAGAGCTTGTGTTATTTTAAAATTTCCCCACCCCTGATATAAGTCTTCCTGTATTGCTCTATATATGAGAAATGCTGATCAGCAGGTAAGTGTGACTGACAATGTAGTGGCGCACGTACACACAAACACAGCCCACGTTATAATGAGCAAAGGCTGGGAGGTGTCCTATCTTATTGGCACCCCGAAGGAAGTCTAGTTCATGCACGTTTTTTCTTGGCCTGTGTTTTCTGCACAGCATTTGAAAGCTATCACAGGCTTTCAATAAGAAATTTCAGTGTTTTTATTAAGCTCATATGGGAAGCATAACTTTGCATTCCTGCATGTTTACTGTGCTTGCCATAAGACTTTGGTTGTCAGGAAAAAAACAGAGAAGCATTTTAGATAAAAGATCCAATCTCCCACCCTGAAGGGCCCTGTTTCCAGGGCCATGAGATTCTTCTGTGAATGGCTTGTCCCATGGATACCGAGCCCTCTTGTTCTCCACTCCACCATTGGGCAAACCAAATGCATTGTTCTGTGCTGAAGAACTCATGTTTGAAATCCTGATTCCCACAAATAGATGTGCATGAGTGAGACAACCCACTGGAATCACTAGGTATCTGTGGAGCTGCTAGGGTGTTTCCAGCAGAATTTATTTTCAGTATCTAGACGAGCACCGCATTCACACCTGACAGCAGCACGGCAGGAGGCAGAGGCCGGAATTCCCACCAGTGCGAACAGGGTTTTGCTGCAACGATTCTTGCAAATGAGAGGGCTGGATTTTGAGCCCTGACATTTGCGAGTATTGTCGTGGCAAACCCCTGTTCGCACTGGAAGTTATGCCGGCCTCCACCTCCTTCCCCCGCCGCATCTTTGGCTTGCAGGAGTGCTGCCGCTGCACTGCCGTAAGGTGTGAATGCGATATGGGGTTAAAACTCAGTATTTGGAATTACTTGGTTTTTACCAAGTATCCTGGTATTCGACTCAGTTTTCTGACTACCGAGGAATCAACCTAGTACTCGGTAACTCTTTGATTGAGCAAAGGGGTAGGGAAGGAAGGCAGGAGGAATGGGCAGGAAGGGAAGCCAGGAGCATATACCCCCTTATAGGGGATTTTCCTGGCCTTATATAAGGGGACTTGGTGCTCGAAAAAATACTTGGTAAAATACTGAGGGCGTTTATAGACGATCCCGCTTACAAGCAGGATCGCTAAATGCCGGCTTTTCCCCCCGCACAGTCTCTGCATGCCGTGTCTGCAGTTCAGACACGGTGCAGAGTGCGAGTGTTCATGCACGCCCTTCTGCGCATGCACACTCGCCCATGGAACCAGGAAGTGCGGCGTAAAACCGGCACTTTGGGAATCCGCGTCGGAGGGGGCAGGCTCGCCTGCCCCCTCTGACGCGGATTAAAAAGCGGCCCCAGCAAGTAGACGAGTGCCAAGAAAGGCGGCTGATCAAAGGATCAGCCGCCTTTTTGGTCTCGTCTATAAACACCCTGAGTATTTT
>QEPC01009174.1:1340445-1355818 GCA_003113815.1 Sphenodon punctatus | reverse complement strand
ATTTGGGCCCCAGAATGAGCTTCTGGGGCCAGGGCCCGATTCAAGGCCTCAATTACGGGCCTGGGGACACCTACCCCAGATGGCCCTGGCCTGTTGTCCAGGCTACTATGGCTCTGTGCCACCCCACTTGGTCCTGCTACGGGTGGGGGCATCTCTCCCCCAAACACTGCTGCCTCACACGCAGCCAGGCGCTCCCATGCTGATGCACCAGCCGCTGGGGGGTGCGGTTCCAGTTCCCTGGGAAGGGGCGTTTGGGCACTGCCTGATGGTGGTGGCCTTTTGTCCTTGCCCCCCTTCTGTGCCCCTTTTGGGGCTGTCTTAACTTTTTTGGCCTTTTGGGCCCGAGCCTCAGCTCCATTCCTGGGGCCCCGTTTGCGCCCCCGCACCATCACTACTTGCCTTTTGGGCCCACTTGCCGAAGCTGCTCCCTAGTGCCAGTACTGCTCCCTCCTTCAAACTCCTCCTAACACAGGCCGCACTCGAGTCTGCCTCTCTGCCTTCAGGACTCGCACGGCCTGCTTCTCCTTTCCCCGCTCCTCCTAGAGTGAGCGGAGAGAGCCTGGAACGCCGCTGATTGCCCCACGTGACTGCAGGGGCCAATCAGCGGCTCTATCATTTTCGCGCGGTTTGCAAGGGTTGCTAGGCAACCCGTTGCAAACCGGTCTCAGTCCTTGCAAGATCTGTGCAGCCGCTGCAAGCAGCAGCTGCACCATTCAACCCCCTGCGCTCCTAGGAGAGGGGGTAGGGAGTTTATGGGGCGAGACAACCCCCCACCGCCTGAATTTTCGGTGGAGGGTATTCAGAATGCTTGTGGATTGGAATTACAATTGATTTTACTGTCGCACTGCATGGTACTTTGGGTACATGGAGGATTTAGGTTCAAGACATGTTAGCCTAATTCAAACCATTGCAGTATCTTAAACTCTCTTTTGCTTGCCTCAAGAAGGCCAGTGGTTTAAACAAATCTCATTTAACAAAAAGTGTGAAAGTGTCTGGTTTTAGGGCAGTTTTGATTAACTGTAAGGGATTGAAACCCAAGAACATACATGTTCTGATGCTGGTATTGCTTCTCTGTGACCTTGCTCATGTGTAGATTTTTGCCCAGGTTCAGGTGGCACATACCTTGCACAAGAGGCATGTTGGCGACACCCTTGGCAATTGGAAATCCTCAGCAGGCAAGGAACCAGCTCTTCCAACTCCTCGAACAGGGTTTGGAGAGGAGGGGCAGAACTTAATCTGTGCCAGGATCACCCCAGCACTCCTTCCAGCCCCTGCTACTGCTGTTATGCTATAGTGTATAGGTCCCATTTTCCACTGCTTTGCACCTTTCATGGCAGTTTAAGAGAACCAGTGTTTCCTATGTTTTCCCCATTAGTGGAAATGGGTAAAATGCAATAAACTCTGGTTCCTGACTCTAACAGATGCTCCTGGCCAGAGCTGGCTTAAGTTTGTATTTTATGCACGTGTTCTTTAAGAGCTCTCAGCAGGGCTGTGGGCAGAACTGAGGTCTACGGCCCAGCTGCCGCCCATCTGCTGGTGTGGGTGAGTGGCCCAGTTCATACACGTAAGAGATGCATGGGTGCCTGTCCCCACGCCCTTTTCTGGGCATCTCCCACACGGGGCACTTATACACATCTAGATGTGTATAAGAGACAGATCCAGGTGTGGCCATTAGTGGTGCTGGATGGGGTCACAGGACACCACCTTCACACAGGTATCTCCTCACACCACCTTCACACAGCCATTCAGATGAATGACTTATGGGTGGCCATGCGTGGTAGCACCTCATTTAAAATCACCCATTGACTTCTTTCTTTCTTTCTTTCTTTAAATATATAGGCCACCCACTACTGCAGCTCGGGGCGACTCACAGCTTATTAAAAACATAAAGATAAACAATAACATTGAAAAGTACAAATATATATATGCCAAATTAAAACAAGATAAAAAGAAACCCTTCTTCTCCCCTTCCCAACCCCCAACCCATCTCCATCATTAAAAGCCCAACAGAACAGCTAGGTCTTACACTGTCTGCATAAAGAGGGAAGGTTTAAGGCCAGGCGGACCTCCATCTTGAGGGAGTTCCACAGCCTCAGTACAGACACCGAGAATGCCCTCCTCATTGTTGTCACCCAAGATACTTGGGAAACCCCAAGGAGGATGCTCCCAGCCGACCACAAGGGCTGATCCAGGACCTGGGAGGTGAGGCAATCTCGCAGATAGGCAAGGCCCAGGCCTATAGGGCTTTATAGGTCCAAACCAACACCTTGAATTGTGCCCGTAAGATGATAGACAGCCAGTGCATAGACTGGAGTACTAGTGTAATTTGCTTACAATGACCCGTCCCTGTGAGAAGGTGGGCCACCGCATCTGCACCAGCTGCAGTCTCCAGACTGTCACCCAGGGCAGCCCCACATAAAGCGTGTTGCAGTAGTCCAGTCTTCAGGTGATGAAAGCATGGATGATGGTGGTTAGGTCAGAGTCCAAGACGTACTGCCAAAGCCATCGGATCAGATGTAATTGGCAAAATGCTCCTCTCACCACAGCCACCACCTGGGCATCCAGGCAGAGCTGTGAGTCAAGGAACACCCCCAGGCTCTGGACCTGTGGGACCAACAGGAGGCGGAGTCTGTCAATGACAGGTGCCACCACTCCTTCAGCCCCTCCCATCAGCATCACCTCTGTCTTGTTGAGATTCAGCTTCAGATGGCTTGCCCTCATCCAATCCCCCACAGCTGCCAAACATCGGTAAGCAGTGAGACTGCTGGGCCTGTGTCAGCTGAAAGAGAGAGGTAAAGTTGGGTGTCCTCAGCATACTGATGTCACCGCACACCAACCCCTCTGACGACCTCACCCAAGGGCCGCTTGCACACATTGAACAAGAGAACCTTGCAGGACTCCACACGTGAGGTCCTGGGGAGATGATGAACAGTCAGCACCACAGCACCACACGTTGAGTTCGCCTGACCAGGAACCATTCAAGAACAGTCCCGCCCACCCCAGCTCGGTGCCGCAAGTGTGCCATCAACATCTCATGATGAACGCTATCAAATGCAGCTGAGAGATCTAACAGGATCAACAGGGATGACTGACCCTGGTCCAACTCATGGCTGAGGTCGTTAACCAAGGCCACAAGCACAGTCTCAGTGCCAAACCCCAAGCGAAAGCGGGATTTCAAGGGATTCAGAAAACTGACACAGTCCCGATGCCCCTGAAGCTGCTGAGCCACCACCCATTCAATAACCTTCCCTAAAAAGGGAAGGTTAGTGACAGGATGATAGCTGGCTAGGGAATCAATGTTCAAAGATGGTTTCTTGAGCATAGACTGTACCACCATCTCCTTGAGGTAGCCCAGTACTCTGCCTTCCCTAAGGGGAGGCATTGATCACCCCAGCCAGCAACAGCCCCAGTGTCTCCCGACTGGCCTTAACCAGCCAGGAGAGGCACAGGTCAAGTTCACAACAGGTACCCTAACAATCCCAAGAACATTCCCCACATCAGTGGGTGACACCCACTGGAACTGATCCCTTTAAAATGGGAGAAGGCAGGGCTTCCATTACCTCTGGTTCTCCCATTGCAGCAAGTGTGGTGTCAAAGTTGTGGTTAATGCAACTTCAGCTTTGGAGGATTTTCCCCTTCTGAGCATGGTCTAAATGGGGGATTATTGCCAGCTGGTGAGAGAAGACTCCAAGCTGTTCTGATTTTCACCTGTGGCCAGGACTGGACAGATCTCAATACCCTCGCTGCATCTCAGTCACAAACTAAATCCGAAATGAAATCAACCATTCCTGAATCGATGTGAATTCTCATCTTTTGGGGAACCACAGTATTGTTCATGCTATCTTTGTGTTTGGTATTTTTGTCCGTTTTATGCTTTTAGTATTTTTGTTGGAAAATTTCCAGCATTTCATGGCACTTTTATGATACTTTCGGCACGTTTCCTGTAGCATTGGGAAAGTGGTGAATTGACTCTTTTCAGTAAAAATTGTGTTTGCTGTGAAAAATCATTTCCACTCTACCACAAACTCCTCTCTTCTAAAATAAGCAAAAGCTCAGCGCAACACATAATCTGGCTCCTTACCTTAATATCTTTGTGTGAACAGATGTCACAATAATCCACATTAGTCCACCTTATCCTGGGGCTCACCTGCATATTTGTTTTATCCCTGTCAGATATTTCCTCATGTTCACCCCAGGGCAGATGGCCATATATTTTGGGATGCGTTGGGCAGCGGAGGTCTGAGAGATGCATCCCAGGCTACATCTCATCTGTTTTGTGCCTAAGCCCTGCCCCAAGGCAGGGTTGGTGGATTGTGTGCCACACTCACCTGGCCTTGCCAAACAACTGATCGGAGGGCTGGGGGAGGACCTGGAGCTCCACCCCCACCCACTATCAGCTGGTTGGCAGGTCTGGTGGGTGCACCAAACAGAAGATTGGGGGGGGGGGGTCTGGAGGAGCGTGCTCACCCAGCCCCACTGAATGACTTACCTTAAGTGCCACAGAATACCTGGAACCTGTCACAAAATGTCAGATAGTGCCGCAAATTGATGGCAAATGCCATCAGAGCAGCAGCAAGGCTTTTGCCATTTTGATGTTTATTGTCAACATTTCAAACAACTGCTGCTTCAGGCCTACCAAGGAGTGCCCCCCATCAGCTGTTTGGCAGGCCGGGTGCACACACCAAACAGCTGATGAGGAAGTTGGAGGAGCGCACTCACCTGGCCTCACTGAACAGCTGATCAGCAGGACCTGAAGTTACACCTCCACCCACTATCAGCTGTTTGATGGGCCAGGTGTGTGCACCAAACAGCTGATGAGCTCACAGGAACACCCTCATTAGCTGTTTACCAGGCCTGGTACATGCATCAAACAGCTCGGGGGGGGGGGGGGGGGGGGGGGCGGCTAGAGGATGTGCTCACCCATCCCCAACAAACGACTGATTGGGTGGGTCTGGAGAGCATCTACCCTCTGCTGTTCAGCAGGATCAGGTGAGCACGTTCCTCCAAGTTCCTGAACTTCACTGCAAAGATGGAAGCCGCCCAGAATGGCTTTCTTTAAGCCATTTTGGGGGTTCCCACGTGTACGCTGCAGGCAATTCTTAGGGCAGAGGCTTGCTGCCCCACAATGAGATCTCATGCTTTGCACGCATTACTGAAATATTGGCTACGAATTGCGTTATTTCCACCCCCCCGGTGATTCTTTATTGGCCCTAGCAATCTCGGCAGGTCTTTTCTCCCCTTGGGTAAACCTAGTGGGAAGGGAGATATGCAAACTGGACTTTTCAATAGGGGCATTGGCCCCTCTGGGACTACCTCAGGCCTTTTGTTTGATTAACTCCCGGATTTCAGACCAGGAGTGCCAGGGGGAGGCTTCCCAGTATGGCTTCCCAGAGAATGGTGCCCGATTATGTGGCGTTTCATCCCCCGTAACTGGGGCCTTGCTATTTTTTTGTGTGGTCAAGTGCCTATTATAGACACGCTTTCTCTAGATTCCGATGCAATGTCTTCCCTTTGGTCCTTTTGGAGGGCCGGTAGGGGGGCATTGAAAGGGACTCGAGGGTTTTCCCAGTATGCAATTTATTAGAGATAGAAACAGCGCTCCATGTGTTTTGTTATTGCCCGGCATATTCTCCGCTGAGAGCTAAATACCTCAGTCCTTTTATTGATTTGTTACCCCATTGTTTTGGCCAAATGCTTATTTCTAAGCTATTGTACCCCTGCGACTCTGCCCATGCACGTTCTGTTGCAAAATTTTGCTTTCTTGCAGAGCGGTTTCGTTTTCACTCTATTTTGTGAAATTGAAATGGTATTGGCAAACTGGTTATTAGTAATAGTAAATGGGAATAGTATATTTGTTTGTTTGTATCTAAATTGTATTTATCGGTTATAAATTGTAATGGCCTATGGGCTGTACAATAAACAAATTATGATGATGATGATTGTTTTCCGTTTTGTTGTTTACTGTCAACATTTTGGCATTCTTGCTGCCGATCCAACGGCATTTGTCAGCAGTTTGCAACAATTTTTTTACATTTGTGGCAGTTTCCCCTTTGTTTCCAGGCATCTCTCTCAGTATATATACAAACTGTTAGGCTTTTAGAGCATCTATATGTCCCTTAGAGCTTGTACTTAATCTCCCTGCACAATTCAAACTTAACCTCCTACTGCACTTTCTGATACTTTCTGACACTTCTCGATACTTTCCAACTCTTGCAGTGCTTTTTGACATTTTCTGACAAACATCGGCATAATGTATCTGACTTGACTGGGGATGCCATTTTGGGGAAATGGCAATGAATCAGTGGTTTCTGACAGAATTGTCAAACTGTGACATGTCATTTCAAGCCTACCTGGAAAGAGCTGTTGCCAAATTGCTGTTCGGGGGAAGTCCTCAGCCCCCTCCATCAGCTGTCAGTCAGCTGTTTGGTGGGCCTGGCAAGCACACTAAACAGCTGATGGGGGGGGGGAACCATCAGCACCTCCCAGGCGCTGTTTGGTAGGCTGAATGCACACACCAAACAACTAGGGGGGTGGGGGGGGAAACAGGACTTCCCCTATGAGCTGTTTTGCGGGCCAGGTGTGCGCACCAAACAGCTGATGGTGGGGAGAGAAGTCCCCCGATCAGCTGTTTGGTGGTATCTCTTCCTGGGGCCTGATCCTGTTGAGTCCTGTCCCATGTGAACAACTCCTGGGGCTGACCCGGGGCATAAAGGGTCTTGTGACTTTAGCCCCCATTCCTGGATTACAGGGCCAGGGAGCCACCTCACTGCCATCATGTGTCTGTTTTCACCCGATGTGTAAGTAACAGGAATGATAAAAGACTTTGCATCACTATCATGTCGAGGATTAATTAATTAATGTCCAGCACTTTAGAAATGTAAAGTGATGTGTGAACACTAAGTATTATTCTGTTCTGTGTACAGCACTTTTTAAAACTCTATACTCTTTTAGTGTTGCCTATGTATCTAGTGAGCATGTCTAATCCCCTCTTTACTTAAAACAGTGGCGGTGGTAACCATAAAGCGAGCGTGAGAGGAAGCAGCAACACTCTCTTTTCTTTTTTCTGTTGGCATTTAATGCAACCAAGGTCCACCGAGATAGATTTACAGTTCAAAAGTGCCTTAGTTTCACACTACCTACTTGCTATCCTGAAAGATTACCATCCCTGGCATAGAGATGTTGTGCAGGTTCATCAGGGAATATATTTATTGCCCACGTTACTTCATCAGCGAGCTGCAAAGTAAATAGAAGTTGTAGAAATAAAAGATGTTAAAATGTGAGCAGCAAACATTGAAGGTCTGTATATCAACTATAGGAATTGCTGTAAATAAATGAATAAAATAATGGGGCTGGCTAGAGCTGAAACAAGTACCTGCAAAATAGGCATACTGGTAAAAACTATGGTACACGAATTGTTTTGGGTGGATTGGGTACTAAATGGTACTTGTTTGGTGCCTGAAGAATTACTTGGATTACCGTTACCACATTACCAGTTTTCTGTTACTGAGTTACGGTTATTTCATTTTCACCATTTTATCGATTACCAATTTACCATTTTTCTGTTCATTTCTATTCATCTATTGATCCATGTCAGAAAGACACTAAAACAATAGCAGGGTAATTGAGCATTGGTCAGTAGTATGCTAAACAGTAAAATTGAAAGTCAGTAACTACTGGTAATGCTCAGCATTTCAACAGGGCATATACGGAGTAATCCATTCCTTGATGATCACTCCCAGTTCCAAGTAGTCAGGAGATTGTATCCCTCAACCAGCTTTCAAGATGCAGTACGTTGTAGAACATGTAACAAAAAGCTGCTGTCTCTTTGGAATCTATGTTTTGTACTCACAAAGATAATTTTCATATTGGTTGCCATGAACGAATATCGGAATTCATTTTCATCACCTTCATAAAGTTTGTATTTGGATATTTCAGTCACTTTTAGTATTTCCGTTTTTTCGTTTTTGGTATTTCAGTAGGTGATACTTTGACCAATTTGGTGATATTATCTTGTGGGGATTTTTAAATGTGACAGATCCAAATGCAGTGATCATATTAAAATTCAAAAATGAAAAACACACCAGCTATTACCACCAAACAGAGTGAAATACTGAAAAAGCTTAAAACTGGCAAACAAATATGGAAGCAAATATAGCTTTGTATTCACGTTGCTAAAATAGGTTAGAATACACCAAATGCAATTAATATGGTTGTTGCTTTTGATATTTGTTTCAGGTCTAAATCTAACCTCTTGTGAGAGTGAGCAGGATGTGTCAGCAGAGCCAGTTTTAGCAGGGTGCATTGAGGAGCAATTGCCCAGGGTCCTACTACGGGGTTAGGTCATATCTAAAGATAGGTCATATCTAGAGACAAAAAATATTGAAAATTGCATTCTCCATTTTAAAAGTGACTTATTTATTCCTTGTGTAGAAGTCTTTTCCTGCGTTAAATAGCAGTGCTAGTCATCCAGTGTGTGGGTGGGTGGAGAAAGGGGCTCATGTCTTTGCTTCTGCCTGGAGCCCCCACAAGTCTGATGCTAGCTCTGCTTGACAGTTTCTCTTGCAGTGGAGTTGCATGATATATGGGCTTTGTGTGGTTTTGAAAACATTGCCTGTTGTAGTCCATGATGGAACAATCTGTCTTTTGCCTCTCTGCTCTGAATCTGTGCACTAGCAAGTTGAAATAATTTCTGTATTTTAAGTATTCAATAAGTGCCAAGTGCTGATCCCATTAAAAGTATAGCCATTGACTTTGATATGACCAGGAGGTGACCTCGTAAGATAGCTAAGGATTTTAAAATTAGAGGTTTGTTTAAATTGCTTAATATGTCATTGTGAGTGCATCACATTTTGGACTTAATTTTGAATATAAAAATGATGAAAAACTAAATTCCAATGTCTTCAGTGTCCAATTTAGTCACTTTTGACAAGAAAAGTGTTTCAGTAAAAATGTTGACAATACTATTTTCAATTTCATAAGCACTTTTAATCAGGGATATTAAAAAAGCCAGAATTATAGAACCCCTAATTGTTTTTTAAAAGAGCTATTGATGTCTATTTTCACAGCTCCCTCAAAGTGATTGCTTTCACGTATATACCCATCCTGCATTTTCTTAAACGATAGTTCTGACTTTTTGCATGCCTGAGGAAGGATCCTATGTGACTAGAAAACTTGTATATTCTCACCAACTGAAGCAAGTCTAACGAAATCTATTATCTGAACTTCCGTGTCTCCATTTGAGACTAAGGGCTCATTCAGACATGCTCCAAAGAGCACTTACAAGTGCTGGTGGCTGGATGCGAATGTGAAGAATGTGCACCCAGATGACATCTGAAAAGGTGCCACGCGCATGCTTGAGCTTGCTTGAGCACTGACAGGTGCGCTCTACCGACCTGGTTTTTTTTAGGTTGGTAGAGCTCGCCTGTCATTGCGCTGACATGCTCCATCATGTGCGCGGCACCTTTTCAGATGTCATCTGGGCATGCATTCTTCACAGTCGCATCCAGCTGCTGGCACTTGTAAGTGCTGTTTGGAGCATGTCTGAATAAGCTCTAAGATGACAGCCACATTCTCTCTAGGCTATTAGCATGGATTATCACAAATATACACTGAGCACAAAACAGACTATGGCTTAGGCTGCTTTCCAATGTTGCATGGGAGGGGTGAGAACTTTTGCAGTCACCACCATGGCTCTCTAATTGCGAAGATTAGCGCTCGTCAGAACACACTAATCCTCTTTTAGTGCACGAGAACACTTGTCGATGTAAAGGCTATATTTGGGGACCCGGTCAACATGCAGGTGTTCTCGTGCGCTAAAAGCAGATTAGTGCATTCCGACAGGTGCTAATCCTCTCAGTTAGAGAGCCATGGTGGCAATTGTGAAAGTTCCTACCCCTCCCAGGTAATGTCAGAAAGCAGCCTTATTCCCTTTTAGAGCCCACACCCAACAATCCAGCTTAGTTCAGGCACTACAGAATTCCAGATCTCCACTACGTAGCTATATAAAAAACCTTCCGGTTTACAACAAATAGTTAAGGCAGTTTCTTACTTCTTAAGCAAGCCCTAAAAAACAAGGAAATTATATTTCCAAAGCCCAGAAACCAAAGGAGGGGAAAAAAACCCTCAAAAAACAACCCCACATCTTCCAAACTCCTGCCAAACCCACCTTAATGACTGTGGTGTTAAGTTTTGTTTGATTTCCTAACCTCAGCCTCATGGCCTTAGCTTTTGTTTTGAGAGGAGGAGGTTGAAATCAAAAACAGTGCACTCATGTAATTCCACTGAGGAGCTTTGCCCATGGTGCATGTGGGGAGAGGTCAGAGCCATGTTCCCTATGTTCTGTGTGGTGCTTGTATGTCCCTGTATGTTTCACTGTCAGCATGTGAAAGGTGGTTGTGACATTCTGGGATGTGTAGCCTGTGGGATCCGTGTCTTTTAAATGGGTTTGACATAGTATCCCCAGGATTAATTCAACTATGTTAAGCTATACTCTTGATGTTCTTTGAAACTGTACTACCTCATTCCCTCCCCCCCTCAAAGCTAGATGGCCATTCATGTTAATGGTATGATGTCTGTAATCATTGTTTCCCTATTTTATTTCCTCCGTTGTCCATGGTCTCTTTGTTGGCCGTTAATGAAACTCTTTTCTTTCTGTTGCAGTTGGGGTTTTTTTGTCAGAGAGATAATTCAATAGCTTGTTACGTTCTAAGTAGTCCATGGGTTTAGTTTGTTGTCTGTCTGCAAGTTAACCAACTCAGCAGATGGACAAAGAATATCCAGTCCATTTTAATGTCACAGCAACCCGTAATTAAGAACCTTATTGAAACACTCAGAGGTTTTGACTTTTGCATTGCATAGTTGTTAAGGTGGGTTTGGCAGGAGTTTGGGAGATGTGAGGTGGTTGTTTGAGAGTTTTTTTCCTTTGGTTGCTGGGCTTTCGAAATATTAATTCCCTTATTTTTTAGGGTTTGTTTAAGTAATAAGAACTCCCCTTAACTATTGTTGTAAACCAGAATGTTTTTTGTTAGATAATATCTTCAGTTGTTGGACAAGTAATGACAGTTGTCACAGACTTCTCAC
Source organism: Sphenodon punctatus (assembly GCA_003113815.1). Taxonomy (NCBI): domain Eukaryota; kingdom Metazoa; phylum Chordata; class Lepidosauria; order Sphenodontia; family Sphenodontidae; genus Sphenodon; species Sphenodon punctatus. Next base: position 1,344,739 of record QEPC01009174.1, on the reverse strand, counting down.
CTGCACTGTGTCCCTTTCACAGCACTCTTGAAGTTAAAGTAGTCCTTCATCATAATATTCAAGACAATGGTGGTCTGTTTTCATGAAAGAGATTTAGCTACTGTTTTTGTTTTTTTTTGTTTATTTTTTAACAAAATGAGAGATATATTGTGGGGTTTTAAAAATTTCATATTTGTGTTTGTTTCTTCTGAGAAAGGGAAACAAATCATTCACACCATGTGTCATACAGTCGGTTTGTTTCAAATACATTTGTAAGGTTTTTGATTGCTAATGCATTGACCAAAATTCCTCCAGCTGCCACAGTACGAAGCTAAGCTATGTAACCATCATCAGTGGCCTCCAGAAAACTACCCCCTTTGACCCTGAACATATACTTATTACACTCTTTACTGTTTCTCACTAGTAAGTACAGCATTATATAAAACTTTATCAACTACACAGTATGTACACCTGGTGCTTGTTGGTGATGTATAGATTACAGTAGACTAGACTAACAAGATCATCATTCAAAGTCAGTCTCTGACCAGCAACATCCTCTCTCTTTCACCCCAGGATAGAGGCTGCATTCTCACCTTTGGCAGCAGTGGAGGCAGCGAGGGAAGACGCAGCAGCGCGGAGGAGCCAGTGGCTGGGAAAAGAGCCGGTGTGAATGGGGATCTGCCGTGGCTTCTCTCGTGCATATCAGGGCAGGATTTTGCACCCTGACATGCACAAGAGAATCCGTGGCAGATCCCCATTTGCACCGGCTTTTTTCCCAGCCGCTGGCTCCTCCGCACTGCCACGTCTCCCTTGCCCCTCCTGCTGCAGCCACCACTGCCGCAGGTGAGAGTGCAGCCAGAAACAGTTACATGCTCACTGTGTTAAAATTTTAAAGCAAGCTGAGAACATGGTCTGGGGACTGACTCATAGCTCTAGATTGCTGGTCACCCTCCATCTAGCAGTGTAAAATTTGTTACCTCAGTGCTCAAAGTAAACATTTTCTGTAAAAATATGCTTGATTTAAATACATAATATTCAGCAAAGTAATTTCCATTTCTTGTGTTAGGTTGCTAGAGAATCCAAGATAGACACAGAACTTTGCAGCTTGGAAATAGCATGAAACCATCTGATCTTGGAGTCATGAGTTTCACACAGGTTCAAATCACTCCAGAATTTATGCCTAATGTGAATACTGAAAAATAGCTTTCTGCTATTTAGCATTTGTTGAAGCTTGTACAGCTCTGTTCAGCACAAGAACCCTGCCCTGGTTACTTCAGGGAACAGTCGTCATGGGCAGCCCCACATTGAGTGCATTGCTGTAATCTAGGCTTGAGGTTGATGAAAGCATGGATGACTCTGGCCAAATCAGAGTCAGAAAAAAAGGGCGTAAACCTGCAGCACCTGATTGTGTGTGTGCATGTGTTTGTCTGATTGGGGTAGGAGTGTGTGTGTGTGGCTGGCTGGCTGGGACAGGGGGATTAATTGAGTGTATGTGTATAGGGAGGGAGAGGAAGTGGGAGTAATATGTGTGTGGGTGTGTTTTATCCACATCTTCATAAGTTAAAAATGTCCACAGCATTTCCCTCTTCCACACTGTTACATTATATGTTGTAACAATACAGGTTACATTTGTAAACCTTTATAAGTCTGGGTGACATTATTCCTATTTCGGTGTACTCAGTGGGTGTTTTTACACACACATTTCTCCTGCATATTTGCTGTTACATCCTGAACTTTCTGTGTGTCTAAATCACTAACCCAGATCTTAAACATTTGGCTCTTTGAACTTCTGCGTAGAACTTCTTCCAGAACTTTTGTGCGTAAAAAGTTCTTCTGGTAAACTGCTTTGTTCCAGGCAGGTGTGGTCACTTGGTTTCTGTGGCGGCCCCTCACCTCTACAGCTGCGGCTACTTTAGGCTGCCTCGGGGTAGTGCTTGTGTGAAAAATGTATCCAGGAACTGCCTCAGGGCAGTGAAGAATGCATCCTGAACTTACTTATGGACTTGTAAACCCAGAAGATTGAAAGACCAGCACTTTAAGGTGTGTGTAAAAATGGCTAGTGTTTCACATGGATTAGACTTATACTAAATACTACTGATCTCCATACATTTAGAATTTTCAGGAAGATTGTTTTCTTACATAATACATGGCTCATTACTTGTTCCTTAATACATGAAGTGTATCATAATTGCACTATTTAGTGCTACCGCTTCTGGAATATTGTGTGTAGTTATGATTTCTAACGCATGCTACAAGAGTTTGTTACTCCATGCATTTTTACATGTAGGTAGGAAAGTAAGACTAACAATAGTTGTTTTTCTTCACACCATTATCATTCCCTAACAATTAAGTTCCACGTCCTGGTGTCCTACTGAAATGCAGTCATAAGACATGCTGCTAAACTTAATGCTGCTGGTTTAAAGCATTAATTAAGCAAACCCATTGCAGCTGGACCAATGGGTAAAGACTGGCAACAGAGCACCTGGCCTGGGAGTGGGGAGATTGTGGGGGGTAGAATAGAAATGGAATGTCATTCATTTTCATGAGTTTCTGATGGAGATCTAAAGGAGAAACACCAGAAATGACAACACAGTATGATACACCAATGTTATGGTCCAAGTTTACTACTCAAGAAATAGATGATAATTTTTTCCCCAGTATTGCATATGCATTGGATTCCTCCTGACAAACCAGGATCAATGGTAATATACTTGTCCCAAGAAAAAAATTACTGCCAGAGATATTCTTAAAGAGGAAGCAATGCTAATCAAAACACTATCTTCCTTTCCTAAAGAAACCATGCCAGGTTAAATACATGAGTGAATGGCAAATTATGCAGTTTATCCCCAAAGGAAACAGCATAGATGTCATAGTGGCATGTTCCTTTTTACAAAAGCACTGCAGTATTTCCAGGGTTAAAAATAAAAAGGGCTTCTAGAAAGGAACAATTATTGCTGCCACTGGAGTAAAAGTGATCGCAAAGTAGTCCCAGGGATCCAAGAGACCCTTTGTGTTCAACTGGACTTGCCAGTGTTTTCTGGCTTAGTGCCAAGAATTAAGCAATACTTATGAATTTGGATTACTACAAAGCCACCCTGTTGGAATGTTTAGCATTCTCTGCTACCATTGCCTCGAGAGGCTCTGTAACTTCCACACAAGTAAATATCAATGAAACCTCTAGAAAGTCCCCGCGTTTCAAGATGAGAATGCTGAGGAGATTAAAAGTAACAGCAACATGAAATAGGCTAATGTATAAATCCTGCAAGCTGCAGATAATGCAGAAAGACATGAGGTGTCTGATAAAATACTGAAGGGAAAGAAAACACAAGATGAAGAAGAAATTCCAGGGGGAAAGAAGACTAAAAGTGACTATGAAACGTGAGGGCTTAAAACCAGTTTAAATCAGAGTCCTTCAGGTGGTCTAATGAAAGGGGTGCAGCAAGGAGAGACAGACCAAGACTGAGATGCCCTCTTATCTAATGATCTTGAGCAGCAGAATAGTCCTTAAGGAGACCAATCCAATCTGTATAAGCTAGGGGCAACCACAAGGCAATAATTGCTGGAGAGGGCTAGTTAAAGAAGCCACAGCTAGAAATTGATCGTTTAGAGAAATCAACAACAATGACTACCCCACAGGCATGTCTTCTGACTTTCTTTAGAGTATCACCCACATCGGGTGTTGTCTGCCATAAACTCTGATGTTGGGAGTGGAGGACACTGCTTCAGGTGTTTTTGAAACACATTCCACCTGATCCCAAACCCTGCACACGGGATTTGCGGGACTCTATTTGCTTGCAGTAGGGATCTCCGTGACTTGTGCGCAGCTTTGTACATGCACAGCTCCGCAGAGTTTGGGATCGGACTTATTGACTAGGAAACATTTACGCTATGGTTACTTGCCACAGCACCATCATTAGCCTGTAATATCGCCAAGGAGTATATATGCCCCTTTATTCCTGTGCATGACTCTTGTTGATCTCAGTGATAATTGTGTGAACAGATCAAGGACAATATATCGTTTTAAATGTCCTTGGGACACTTGAGAGGCTAAACATCATTACAGTATTTTTCATTAAAGTTAAATCCCAGAGAAACTTCAGATAAGAATAATTTTTATATGGTTTAAAAAGCATAGCTCAGATCTATTTCCACTAGTGGTGGGACCCCGGGCCCATTACCGGCTACCGGATTTACCGGTTACCGGTTCTAGGAAAACCGGATTCCCGGATTAAATCCGGTATACCGGTACCGGATTTATTTCATTGGTTTCAATGGGGCGCTGTGTCCCCATTGAAACCAATGAAATAAATTAAAT
>QEPC01009174.1:1301466-1326813 GCA_003113815.1 Sphenodon punctatus | reverse complement strand
AGAAAGGGGCGGATGCGGGCAATGTTGAGGAGAGCGAATCGGCAGGATTTGGCCACAGAGTCAATGTAAGGTTTAAAAGAGAGGTGCGTGTCAAAGATGAAGCCCAAGCTGCGGGCTTGGAGAACAGGATGGATGGTGACCCCATCAACGCAGATGGTCAGGTTAGAGGGAGAGGAAGGGGATGGAGGAAAAATGAGGAGTTCAGTCTTGGCCATGTTTAGTTTGAGTTGACGTCGGAACATCCAGGCGGAGATTTCAGAGAGGCATTCGATGAGGCATGAGCGGATAGAGGAGGAGAGAGAGGAGGTAGAGAGATAGAGTTGGGTGTCATCAGCGTAGAGATGGTATTGGAATCCATGGGAGGCAATAATTTTGCCAAGGGACAGGGTGTAGATTGAGAAGAGGAGAGGGCCAAGGACAGAACCTTGGGGGACTCCAACTGAGAGGGCAAGGGAGGGGGAGGTTGACTCAGGGAGGGAGACATTAAAGGAGCGGTCAGAGAGGTAGGAGGAGAACCAGTCAATACTTACATTTTGTTTACATTTAGTTTCTTGTTAATATATGGTTTATCTTGTTTTATATGTTCTGTTTTGTTTTTATGTGACTATAGCCTTTGGCTACACTTAATAAATTTGATTTGATTTGACCCCTGTACAGGGGCTTGAGGGTTGCTGGGGGGGGAACTCGGGGGGCCTGCATGAACTCACGCCTCCAGGGAACCGCTGGGGGTCCCCGCCCTGGCCCCGAGGTGATTGCACCTCTACCGCCTGGATCCTCATCCCCACCAGAAACCACCTCAACGCCCAGCTCTACGCCAGCGAGTAGATCTGGGTGGGGGAACCCCGGACAGCCAGGAAGACCCTCCTCCATGGTCCCAGCTAGGAGCAGCTGAGCGTGGCCCCACTGGGAGCACCCAGCCAGGCCTGGACGCACAGCAGCCGCCTGACGTGACCATGCCCCCTATCTTGCAGCTGTGGTGCTCAGAGTGCCTGCGCCAGCATGCTTCACCCACCAAAGGGGACAAAAGCAAGCCCTTTACTCCTAGCCTCTGCTGGTGATCAGTGCTGCTGCCTGTGAGACTGGCCCCCCATGCCTATCCGCATTATTGTGTTGCAGTGAGTTGTTGTCTGGTTTGTGTGGAGTTTGAAGTGCGTGCGTGCGTGCGCATGGGTGACTTGGTGTCCAGGGTGTGGGAGGTGACTGTAGAGTATTGTCTTGTGGTTAGCGTGTCGTATCCTTTCCCCCTGCCTGCACCTCCCTTGTCTCTCCTGTCCTGGGGCCGCCCCACAGGGTTCACACCCCGATTCCCACCTGTGTCCCCCATTAGGGTTGGGCCCTGGGTCCTGTGTCTGCTTGGTGGCTACCTTGGCATCACGCTCCCTGCATCCCTGTGATGATCTATGGCTAGGGGTTCATGCCCTAAAGGCCCTTAAAGATCCTGAGGGACCATTTTCTATCACACCGCAGGCCAAGGGAGCGTGTGGGTGTTGTACGCGTTGCTTCCCTACCTGGGCCCCTGGAAAGCAGGACCTTTTCCCTGTAACTCCACCCCCGCCTCCCTCCCCCAACCTCACAGTTCTGCAAAAATGGAATGACTGGTAACATTTCATTTGGAATTTTGATTGAAAAAACTTTTGCCACTTTGCTCATACATTCAAAAACAGAATAAATCCATGACTCATGTCTAAGATCTTGCTTCACATGAGACAGCATTTCATTTTCTTGAAGCTCCTAGGGGCAGATAGTAATTGCAATCTTGATCCCATTGCAGTTTTCCTAAGTATTTCAATGGGGCCACAATTCCACTCGCATCCTTTACTGTACTGTTGCACACGTATGTAGATGTGGGGAAATGCCGGCCTGTAGGCCAAATATGGCCTAAGACTGAAATTGTGAGCTCTGGGAGAATGAAAGAGAGATGAATGCACTCAAGGATAGATCCATGACTTGTTTTCAAGATCTGGACCCTCCCCTTCCTTGTTTGGATAACAAAGGTTTCCCCGATTCTGAGCACACCTGTTAAGTATCACCTCCATCCCTAGAGCAGAAATGGGTACTCATTTGTGTAACCATGCCATGGGTAATGTCCGCAATTCTGAATAGCCTCTCGGTTACCCTACTTACATGGGTAGCTGCCGTCTGAGAATTCCAGGTAGGATCCTGGGTGAGTACATTCCAATAATCAAAAGACCCTCCCTTACCCTGCTTTCCAGGGGCCTAGGATGGGGGTGGTACAGCAGTAATGTTGGTATCAGTGAGGTGCACAGTGATCCAGGTGCTGGAGGCATCCTGGTTCCTCCTGCTGCAGACTTGGGTGTCTCAGAGCCTAGACAAACTGGCTGGTTGATGCACAGGTTACTTGGGCATGTGTGTGCTCACCAAGGACCGGCACATGCACACATGTGCCCAAACAGCCTAGACATGTGCCCAGCTGGATTGCCTACAACCTGAGAGACCCAAAACCACCTTGAAAGGAGTCAGGATACCTCCAGTCCCCATATTGTCACCTGGATCACCACTACCATCACTGCCGCATCCCCCCTCCCCTCTGGGGTCCAGGGAAGCCTGTTCAGTACCCACTGGAGATCGATTGGAGGTAACATGGGTGATTTGCGGTGCCTAAACTGTGAGAAGTGTTCTGGCACTGCAAATTTGATGGATTTACCTGTTCGTGGTGTGACAGTTGGTCCTTTGCTGCTGCAGGATTAAGACCTGGGTAAGTCCTGGTGAGGGTGTAACCCTCCGCACGGGTAACCATTTCAGCTGTTATCATCCCCAAAGCCTATCTGGCTCATGGATCTTGTACTCATTTTTCAAAGTGGTCCCCAGGAGGGAAAAGCTTTCCTATCCCTGACATGTAACATGTAGACCTGAAACAAATAGTTAATTTTTTAACTAGTGCCTAATCCGCAGTATTCAAATAATGGCTATTTTCATACTGCGGATCAGCCACCGGTTACAAAATTGGCTGTGAGGGCACATGGGGGGAGGGGGACTGTGGAGAGCAGGAAGGGGAGCAGCAGCAGTGGGCGGCAATAACACCTGGTTTCCCGTGGGCCTGTCCTAGGTTTGTTGCAGCCCAAGACAGCGGCCCCAGGCAAATGCACTTGCTACCATGCATCCTCCTAACACCCCTCCTCCTGGGCTGCCTCTTACACTTACCCCCACCACTTTTTCTCTCTACACCTATGAGTATCTGCCTGGATGAGTCTGGGGCAGTTTGGATACCTTGGGTTCCCCCAAATAGCGATATCCATGCAGATGTTTTGTTCAGGCCTAATAGCATACGACGCACTTCAGTCTAGACTCTAGGGTGTGCTAGTTTCCACTCTTGTTGTTCCCTGTTCCAGTCTTATGCTGTTTCTTCGCTTGACTTGTGGTCCCCTTCCCTGCCTTCCCCCCCCCCCATTTTCTTCCTGTCCATTCCCTTTTTCAGTCTTTCCCAAGCATGACCGAGTCCCAGTAGCTTGCATAACCACATAACGGTAGGACTGAAAGGGATGTCAAGGGTGATGTAGTCCAGCCCCCTGCACTGAAAAAAGAGTAAGTGACTGCTCAAAATATAAAGCACAATTTCACCTCTCCCTATTTTAATTCTGCCCCATCTTGCCTTACTCAGATGAGGCCATAAGAACCTAAGTAGTGCCATGTTGGGTCAGACCAATGCTTCATCGAACCCAGCATCCTCTCTGAGTTACTTGGGAGAAGTACCCAATCAGGTCACAATGGGCAATCCATTCCCTGTTGTCCACTCCCAGCTCCCAACAGTAAGAAATTGTGTCCCCTAAACCTACTTGGCTAATAGCCATTAATGGACATATCCTCCAGTAATTTATTGAGTCCTGTTTTAAACCCAGCTATACTGCTGGCTTTGACCACATCCTCTAGCAACAAATTCCACAAGGTAATTGTGCATTGAGTGAAAAAATACATTCTTTTTATTTGTTTTAAATCTGCTACCAGTTAGTTTCAGGGAGTGTCCCCTAGTTCTAGTGCTGTTTGAAAGGGTAAATATTATAACTGTTCCCTATTTACTCGTTCCACGCCACTCATGATTTTATAAATGTCTATCATACTCTGTCAGTCATCTCTTCTCCAAAAAGATAATCGTATCCCCTCTGTCTTCTCTTCTCCGAAAAGAGAATAATATTCCCTGTCAGTCATTGCCTCTCCAAAAAGGATACACTTTGAAGAGCTCTAACCTATCAAGCCTCTCTTTGTATGGGAGCTGTTCCATACCCCTTATCATTTTTGTTTCCCTTCTCTGTAGCTTTTCTAGTTCTACTATATCTTTTTTGAGATGGGGCGACTACTGGCGACCAGAACTACAGACAATATTCAGACAGCTGAAATGGCCAGCGGTCGCACCATAAATTTATGTGAGACATTATATTTTCAGTTTTATTCTCTGTCCCTACTCTTTGCTTCCTATTCTTTAACCAGTTGCCGATGCACTATAGGACACTGCCTCCTATTTCCTCAAGATTCTCTCCTCAGGTACCTTATCAAACACCTTCTGAAAATCCAGATACACTATATTGACTGGCTCATCCATATCCGCATGCTTATTTAAATGCTCAAAAATGCCAATAGATTAGTGAGGCATGACTTCTCTTTGGTAAATCCATGTTGACTCTTCCCCATTATGCCATGTTTATTTATATGCCCATTAATTCTGTTCTTAACCTGTTCCACATGTTTTTCTGGCATCAGTGTCAGGCTCACTATGTTTCCATGATCACCTCTGGAGCCCTTTTTAAAAATTGGCCTTTACATTCACTACCCTCTAATCCTCGGGTACAGTGGCAGATTTTAGCAATAGGTTACAAATTACCAATAGGTCTGCAATTTAATACTTGAGTTTCTTTTTCTAGGAAAAAGGGTATTTTAAAGGACTAATAAAAGGAGTTAGAGGAAAACTAAAACGAACCTACTCTAGGGTGAATACTATCTGGTTCTGGTGATTCTGTTAATATTTAGTTGTTTATTAATTATTATTATTATTATTATAGCAAGCATTTATATAGCACAAGCAATGTACCTGGCGCTTTACAAAGTAATGGNGGGTGGGGGGGAGACGAAGGAAGGGGAACAGAGGGAGAGATGAGGGGTGTAACATTCACGAAGATGTGAGGTCTCAGGTGCACGCGCTTGGCTTGGTTACACCGAGAATGATGGCTGGCTGTTCCGTGTGGTGAGGATATGAGTACTAGGGCCTCAGGTAACAGATTGTACTGGATGGAAAGTATCAGCAGGAGTTAGGGGAGGATCAATTTGCAAATTGACAGTCAATTTGCTCTAGAATCTCTTCCATAGTCATGCTGATTTGTGACAGTTCTCCTCATTTATCACCTAAGAAAAATCATTCTGGCATATGTGTATCTTCCCCAAAAGTCCTCTGCAGTGAAGACCGAAGCAAGGAATTCATTCAGCACCTCTGCAATGGCCCTTATCCTCCCTGACCCCTTTCATCATCTAAAGGCCCAACTGACTCTCTAGCAGGCTTTTTTGCATCTTTAGCAAGTTGCTCTTCAGATTTCCTCTTGGACTGCCTTTACATCTGTTTTGGCAATGCTTATGCTCTTTCCTATCTTCTTCATTAGGACTAGCTTTCCGTTTTCTAAAGGTTACCTTTTTTGGTTCTAATAGCATTCTACACCTCCCCATTTAGCCATGGAGGCAGACATTTGGTCCCCTTGTGGAATACATTTAATCTGGGCTTCCAAGATGGTGTTTTTTAAATGGACTCCATGCTTCTTGCAGACACTTAATCTTTGCAACTGCTCCTTTCAGTTTCCCCTCTAACAAGCTTCCACATTTTCGCATAGTTCCCCTTTTTAAAGTTACTGAGGCAGTTTTATTTCTTAATGTTACTGAGGTAATTTTATTTGTCATTCTCCCTCCTGTAAGTATGTTGAATTTGATTATATTATGAACACTACTGCCGAGCGACTTCACTTGCACCAGGTCTTGCACTCCACTTAGGACTAGATCCAAAATAGCTCCTCCTCTCGTTGGTTCAATGACTAGCTGCTCCAAGAAGCAGTAATTGATGGCATCTAAAAATGTTACCTCCGCATCATGCCCTGAGGTGACATTTACCCAATCAATATTAGAGTAATTGAATTGCCCATTTCTGATTTTAGTACCCTGTTCTAATCTCCATTAGCATTTCATAGTCAGACTCACTATCCAGACCAGGGGGTCAATAGTACAGTGACAGTCCCACTGCCCTGTTAATTTGAGTAACCCTATTTATTTGAGCAGAATACTTACACTCCTCAGTCAAGCAAAATTTGGTCTCGTATCTTTCGAAATGGCCCAGTTTGAAAACAAACATATGTTTGCAGTGTTTCTGCAACATGTTCTCCTCCACTCGAAAATTTGGCAGTAGTATATTATAAAGATGAGTAATTTTCAACAACATAAACGATGCATCAAAATGTTTAACATACAGTAGTCGTTTTGTTCTCTGAGATATGTATACACATGCACCATGCAAACAAACACAAAAAAAGGTTAATTTCTTGGTCCATACTTCGAAAATGCAAAAAGGGAGGCAAGGAGAAGGACTGTCTTAGTGTTTGGATGTAAGAGATTGGAGAGTATGCGGAACAGCTGGAGTCTGTCCACTGTGACAGCTCTGCGTACAGTTGTTTGTTTCTGCTGAAGGAATAGAACAAAACAGCATCGTCTCTTGCTAAGTGGCTAACTTGCTAAGTTACTGCAGCACAAATCCTGTTTCAGAAAAAGAGTTCTGATGTGATACTTTAGGGGTATGGAATCTCAGGCCCAGGGGCCAAATGTGCCCGATGACTAGTTTGTAATCCCTTTTCTGTTTCTGGATCTGACCTCTGGATCCAGTTCCTACCCCAAACGCTGAAAAACTGAACTCCGGGTAAGGGAGGAGAGATGAGATGAAGGCATACACAAAAGGAGAGGGGGCAGATCCAAGGCACAGATTCGTGATCTGGACCCTCCCCTCCTTTGGTGCACCCCTTAAATTCCACATTCCCAGTTTGTGTGGCCCTTGGAGCTTGTACTAATTTTTAAGTGGCCCCTGGGGGGTAAAAGGTTTTCCCACCCCTGCTGCAGTTGATCAGTGTAGCATGTAATTTTTGTGCTGGCTTAAAATCTGCAGTTTTTAGCCTGGTTTCCTCTGGAAAGAAGATTTTTTGCCTGTGCCCCCCCCCCATTTAGAAAAATAATTCTGTAACACACCAACCCCCGATTCTTACCCCTTTGTCCCACACAGCAGCAAGCACATACAAAGTATATTAGATGCCAATCAGGATCTTTGGCCAATGCTCAGATGGCACATGATCCACATAGGTTCACAGTTTGGGAACCTCTGGCTAGAGGCCTACAACCTGACCTGAGCTAGATGGGAGCCAACTGATTCCATCAGGCCTGGATCAGGTGTACTCTCTGCCCAAGGTCGGTTTTAGACGAGACAGAGTTTTTCACGGACTGTAGAGTCTCTGGGAGAAACTCGCACATGTGGGGAGCTGACGTTCGCCCCGCTCCCCTGATACAGAAAGTCAGTTGACGTCATTGAAAACAGCGCACTTGTGTATAGTCTGAGTACCGGACTTATGAAACCTTGATATCTGGATTTCATAAGTTCAGAATTCTGTTCATGACCGATTGCACTTTTTCCAATGGCGCCATCTGACTTCCGGTATGGGGGGACTGGTCTCATGCTGAGTCTCATGCTGAGACCAGTGCGGTCCAGAGGACTGAGAGCGGCCTGACAAAGTAGTCTGTAAGAGAGTTGGAGTCTAGGAGGGAGACTGAGGTGGAGCAGCAAGAGAACCAGGCAGTGGTGGGTGTGACCGTCCGAAATACAAACCAGGAGCTGGTAGAAGGGCTCAGGGCAGGCAAGGTTGGAAGCACGGCTGGACGGCACTGGATCCTGCCTTGGGTTTTTTTAAAAAAAAATCTTGCAAGAAAATCTTGCAAGAAATTCTTGCGAGATTGAACACTGGGACCGAGATCTTGCGAGGTTTCTTCCAAATTTTAAAAAAATAAAATAAGAAAAAGTATCGGGGCCCTAGAACTGTTGGCAAGCGCATGTTGCATACAACCGGTATAAACTACCTCTATTTGCCCAGAGGTAGCTACTTGCAAAATCAGGATGGCCAATTCAGGCATAAAACCAGGAAGCAGGAATTATTTATACTGGGATGTCTGTCCGCACTGACAATCCCAATTAGGGGGCGTTATTCAGGGATAATACATGTGTAGGAGTACCCTCTGTTCTACTTTCTCATGTGCGTGCATATGTGTGCGTGTGTGCATGTATGAGAGAGACCGAGACCAACCTCTGGCCTGAGAGCCAAAACTGACCCTCAGCTGTTTTTATCCCGAGAGCCACATCCATTTACCACAGTGGGACCAAAGAGCCACATGTGGCTCCAGAGCCACAGTTTACCCACTTCAGCCAACAAACTGATTGGTTGGCCTTGGGCAAGTCACAATCTCTCAGCCACCTTTCCCCATCTGTAAAATGGGAATATGTGTGTGTCTTTCCCTGTGTGCCCCCTCATCCTTGTCCATCTTAGATTGTAAGCGCACTGGGCAGGGACCTGTCTCCAAAAATCTGTGACTGACAAGCGCTGTATAGTATACGCCTAGTAGCACTATAGAAGTGATTACTAGTAGTAATAGTAGTACCCCAGTTTATCTTTGGAAAGATTGTGTAGTGCTTCTCTGCTATCTCATTAGCCTAACTGTTTGTAGTGTTATGGGATGCTTTTAATTGTGGCTTTCATGGGACATGTGGGGAGAGATGAAGAGAAAGTATGATTTACAGTTTCCTAAGCGTTTTTTTCTTTGACTCATCCTCCAGAGAAAAAGTGTTTCTTGAGTGTACCTGAATAGCAGGTTCTTCCCAAGGTGCTGACTATTTATTTTTTAATTTTAACTCTTTTAATGTGCCCTGTAGAAACTCTCAGGATTTTTAGTTTCCTTCTAAGGTTAACTTAAGGACACTACTTGTAGAGCAGAGAAGCTGTTTGTGAGGCAGGAAAACTGTAGGTACTTCTTGCAGCTTATCTTTAACCGAACCAGGCTTATCTTTCCGTTGTACCACCAGCTATTTATCTGTGTCCAAATGGACAGCTTGCAGCCTCCTACTGATGTAGGAGCATCAGCTTGTGGTGATACTCAACTTGCATTTGTCAGGAACATATGAGACTCCCAAGTGAAAACCGAGAAGAGATGCATGAGTTCCCCCAGCTGACACTATGGGTGTTACTAGATGTAATGACAACTCTGTGCAAATGCATAACAAGATGAAATGGATAATATCAGCTGGTGTGTGCGGCTGATTTTACAGATGTTGATACCATTGCGTGTTTTTGTAGCTACTCACTACTTCCCTCCCACCAGCTGTTGGCTGGAAGTTGTCCCTTGATGCAAGGGATTCATCTCTGGCAACCACACAGAAGTGATGATCACACAGAAGTGGGGCAACTTTTATTTACAACTTCTGTGGGGGACGGATCCATGTAACAATGGGTACATGCAAGTGGAAGCTACATGCTGTCTGCAATCATGTTTTCTTTTTCAATACCCTCTCATCAAGTTTCATTATAGGCGCCGTCTAGTGCTTAATTCAGAGTATAGCAAGCATTTTTTCTCTCTCTCATGCCCTGATGTCACATCCTCTGGGCGTATAAATAGCCCACCAGCCCTGTCAGTTCTTTTCTTCCCGCTTTTAATGGGCTTTGTTGTATAGCACAGTTGCACAGCATGGCCTTGGTGAAAGACCTTAGGGCGCTGCACAATCTGTGCAGCGAAGATCCCAGACTCTGACATCCATGCTTGGTGCCTTTTTTGCCTAGAGCGTGAGCATAATACCAGACATGTCACATCTGTCGTGGGTTTAAACCCAGAGCTATTAAGGATCAAGGATGGAGCTTGTAATCTGGCTGAATGCATAGAAGTCCAGGCCATATCTGTGAAGGAGCAAGTTCTGGTACCGGTGGACTCAGGGGGTCCAGTGTTCACCTAGAATGCCCCTGGTCCTCCTCTGCTCTGGCTCATGTCCTGACTGGGGAAGCACCACTAGAGTAAATTCCACAAACCACTTTGGTGTCAACAGACTTAAAGCTGGCACCTGTGCCACTTAACCCTAGATGCCAGTCGTTTCCCTGGGACACCTGTCGCCGCGTTGTGGTCACTCTCCTTTCCGCACCATTCCATGCTTAGCGTGCCCACCAGATCTGAAGAGGCAGCGTAAGAAACATAGGCGCCAGCAAACCCTTATGCCCGGATTTTCCCCTGAGCCTTCCTCAGCAAGGAAAGATTTAATTGGCATCAACGTCCTCGAGGCCTCGGGTTACATTGCCTTGAGTGGAGCGCTTTCTGAGGGGGAACTCGGCAGGCTTTGGGGCGGTTGGAATACTTACTGAGGCCTCTTATCAGGCACTCCATGCTTTGAATCCTGAGGAAGCTGCCCTCACCGACTCTTCTGGAACCTGTATTTGAGGCTATCCTGCCTTTGGTGTCAGGACATCCCTCAGGCCTGACTGCTCTAGCACCGGTCTCTGACCTCCTTCAGGAATTTGAGTTCCTGTTGGCACTAGGTCCCTCTGTGCCAATCCTTTTGGCCCCAGGGGCTCTGGCTCCCCTTCGCTGTTCTACACCGCAATATGCTGAATTACATCTGGGTTATGGACCTGGGTTCGAGGACCCTCTGCAATATCTGGAGGGATCTTCGGAGCTGTAGCATATCAGTCCCATGTCTGTGCTGATAGGTGCTCTGGACAGTTTGCTGAAGCAAGACTGACTGACTCCCATGGACCAGGACCCAGGGCTTTCCCAAGCTCAAAGGGTGGGCCACTCACCCTTGTTGCCCCCAGTGGACCTTAGGTATTTTCAGGTCTTGCTGGTCCATATGGTCACCACAGATTGGGTACATCTGGGCTACTCTGATTCTAAAGAGCCCTATCACTTATTTGACAAGTGGGCTATTGGTCAGAGGGAATGTATTGAATGTATTCCCCTTGACAAGGGTATCATGGAGCTGGTTGACAAAGATGTATGGAGTCAACCTGTCACTGTACCATCTGTCGACCCCAGGAAGTTACTCATGTACCCTGTAATAAATTATCTGTCTCTACTAGGGACTGCTATTTGGCTAAATGGCAGCACTTTGGGCCATAGTAAGGGTATCTCCTCAACAGAGCCCTCGGTCCCCAATATCTTGCACTACATGGCATCATTGCTGAGAGGGAATGCTCTTTTTGGTTAGAGTACCCTTGGCTGCTCGGAATACCTTTTCAGCTCCTGCCAATGGGGGATCACTTTTTGCTAATCCCCCAGTTGTCCACTTCCTAAAGGGAGTGGGGAGGGTGTTATGGTTTTCCCCCTAGCTTGAGTTCCCTTCCTTAGCTGGGATTTGAACATGATCCTGAAGGCTCTCATGAAGGATCCATTTGAGCCTATGACATCCATTTTCTTTTCTTTTTTAAAAACGTTTTTATTGTTTATGTATAACTGTATAAGCACATAACAATGCAAAATAGATCCATAAGATATAAACTAGAATCATACATAACACAATTCAATTTTCATTATGTACAAAACCTAAGAAATCCTGCCACCTCACCCCACAAAAAACAAACAAAACCTGATCCCATAAGGTGACAATTGTTGAAATGACTAATACATTCATATGTGAGAGCACAGTGAGTGAATACAGCCTACAGAGAGATACATAATTTAATTATTATTAAATTAGTTAACTGAAATTAAAAGTGCAGATGCTCCAGAACACTGTATTCAGTGCCCTTTCAAAAACTTTGGGTGTCACTCGGTGGGGTCAGTCCCATGCCCCAGGAATCCTGTCTGCAGCTGCGTGGGAACTGCGCGCGCTACCACTGCCAGCTGCACACATGCGCAAGCGCGGGGGACCCACGGGGCATGGAATCGACCCCACTGGTTTTAGATGACGCACTGTAATGTTTTAGCGGTTGCTATATCGTTGCAAATTTGACCCTTCCTGTTTATTTTCTGGTTTTAGAACGTTTTTGTAAAACACCTTTTTCAAGGTTTTACAAGAACGTTCTAAATAAAGATCATTGTGCAACAGTCCTTTTTACAGGAAGAACATTCTGCAGTTCTGACAGTACAACGTAGAGCACCTTGGAGCTCCCTCTTAAGCTCTGTGCGCAGCCGTGTTTCCTCAGCTCCCACATTCCCTCTCGCCTTTGCCCTCTTTCAACTTCCTCCTGACCTCCTCCCAGCCTGCCTGCTTCATGAGCCCTGGCCTCACTCTTCCCTCTCACCCATGCTGTCTTGCCGCCTCCCTCCCTCCCTGCCAGGGTTATTTCAGGACACAACCCTCTCGTCTCTCACTGTTGTGAGCTGTTGACTCTGGAGCGGCTTGTGCCTCACTCAGTTTAAACTCCACTGCAATTCACTAAGTCAGACCTTAGAATGGTATAATTGTTTAGATGACCAGGAAGGGAATACTCTAATAGAATGTCACCACAGTGGTCGTCTAAACACAGATACCGGACTGAGTGATAATGATGGTGACGTCATTCTGACAACTCCAGGTAAGAACGCTATAGGGTGTTGTCTCAAAACAGCCACTATCTTTCCTTCTGTGACTTTACATGGTGGTGGTGTGCTTGATGAGCAAATTTTATGAATTAGCAATAGGAAATGGATTGCAATGGCTATTCTGGTGGCTAAAAGAGTTATCTTGAAAAAGTGGACGTCCGAATTTCCTCCATCTTATTCAGATTGGCTCAGCAAGTTCTCTACCACTGCATGGGAAAAATTACATTGTCTAATAGAAAGGCCTGGAAAAATATATGAGGATGTCTGGTCACACATGACAATTGTTTTCATCGACTGACTCTCCTTCAAAATGATGTTTTTCGTTGCTATCACTAGAAGAGTGAGTGAATTACAGGCTCTCTGTTGTCGACCTCCCTTTTATCTATTTTCACACTGGGAAGGTAGTCCACCGGCCACATCCTATTTTCCTACCTAAGGGGGTCTTGGGATTCCACACGAGACAATATATACCCCTGCTGGCCTTTTTTCTTCCCTCCTCATTCCTCTAGAGGTGAGGAGACTTTGTACAAAATGGATGTCCTTTAGTACCTCAGCCCTATTCTAAGCAGTTCAGAGTCTCTCAGACTCACTGTTTGTTCTATTCGGCCTAGGGTGCAAGGGCTCACCACATCCCAGCACCCCCTCCTCCCCACTTGTAGTAGCTATTATGAACTGATAGGGCGGATGGGTGAGCGCTATTTATATGCCCAGAGGACATGACATTGGGGTGGGGGTGGGAATTGGTTGCTTTACTTTAAGGCAGGTGCTAGATGGCACCAAATACCTATAATGTAATTAGGTGAGAGGGTATAACTTGAAGAATTGTTACAGGTAAGAAACATACTTTTCTGGGATCAGAGAATATGGTATGCACATTGGCAAATGTGTGTCTATTGTCCAAATTAGTGGCTAGTGTTACATCTAGCAGCACCCCTGTGTGATTTTGTGTAAGGTCAACAACTAATTGTTGGCTGTTATGCCCTCTTCTACTATAGGAATTCTATTTTCTCAGGGGTTGATTAGGAATCATTGTATCTAAAAAAAATGTTTTGGCCTTCTACAGTAGGAGAATGACAACCTCTGCCGTTCAGGTCATTTGGAGGATAACCACTAACAAAATGGAAAAAAAAAATGCATTTCAAACTCTGCTCCAGGGTGGTTGGCTTACATTGTTAGATTAGCCACTTAGGAGTTTTACTCACCAGCATCAGACTGCAGCTCAAGTTCCAGAATCTCTGGGCCTAGCCCACTTCACCCCTTGAGGCTCAGCCACTCTGTGCTCATTCTTGCCTCCTGCAGCATGACCCTCTCAGGGACTTGCCATTGTGTTACTGCTGGAGCAAAATTTACCATCCCAAGATAGACGAGGAGGTGTAGCTGGGACCTGGAGCCAAGAGGTCTAGATCCTGATCCAACAGTGCTGGAGAGAGGAAGATGGACGATTGGGACCCAAAGCTACTATTTTGAGGGTGAGAAGAGGTGCCAGCTGGGCCCTTGAGCCATTATTGCTGAGGTTTGTGAGGGTGATTGTTGGTACCCAGCTTTACCAGTGTCCGAGGGAGTTCGAGAGGGGAGATTGGGTACCAGTGCTGAGGGATGAGAGGGGGATGAGTTGGACACAGACTTCAGTGCAGCTGTGGTGAGGGACAGCACCATTCTGCTTACTGCTGTTGGCATTTGAATTTAATGGGCAGCTGGGGGAAATGGCATTGGCTCAGCTTTCAAACATTGGGAGCTCTGACTGATGCACTAGCCACTGATCAGAATTTATGGTTTCCAAAGTGGGCAGAATTGTTGCCATTTGGGATTTTTCCTAGTTGCCCAGCAAAATCTAAATACTGGTAGACCAAGTCAACTTGCCTTGTTGACCTAATGTTGTGCCCCTTTGCTCTACTCCATTCCTACCACAGCTTGCGGCTATTAGCCGAGAAAGAGAATATGGTTAGAATATGGAAAGAGAATTCAATCGCCTCTACTCCATCCTTGTCCTCCTTGATTTCTCTGCTGCTTTTGACACTGTAGACCACTCTCTCTTACTTGACTCCCTTGGTTTCTGTGGCTCAGTCCTCAACTGTTTCTCTTCCTACCTCTCTGACCGAGCCTTCAGAGTGTCTCTTGTTGGTGCCTCCTTGACTTCTCTTCCCCTCTTGGTTGGAGTTCCCCAAGACTCCATCCTTGGCCCTCTTCTCTTCTCTTCTCTTCTCTTCTCTTCTATCTATATACTCTGTCCCTAGGCAAATCCATTGAATTTCATGGCTTCCAGTACCATCTGTATGCTGATGATACCCAACTCTCTCTCTCCACCTCCTCTCTCTCTCCCTCTATCCAGTCTCACCTCACTAACTGCCTCTCTGACATTTCTGCCTGGATATCTCATCATCAGCTCAAACTTAACATGACTAAAACTGAATCATCTCCCCCCCCCCCCCCCCAAATCCTTCCTCTCTCTCTTCCTTTTCTGTCTTCGTTGATGGGGTCAACATCCAACCCGTACCTCAGGCACATAGCCTAGGGTTCATCTTTGATTCCTTCCTCTCCTTTAAGCCTCAGAGTGATTCTGTTGCCAAATCTTGTTGCTTCTCTCTGCACAACATTGCTAAGATCCATCCTTTCCTCACAGTTTTGTCACAGCGCAGCTCCGTGGGGTGGTTCAGCGGCAGGGGACCCAAGGGGGTCCTCGAAGGGTGAGGAGACAGGCGGGGGATGACCGAAGCCCGGCACAGAGAGGACCAGCCCCGATCACTCACCAGACCCCGCCCCCACAGCAACAGGACGCTCTCCGGGCAATGCCACAAGCCCCGCCCCCCCACAGCCAGGCACGTTTCAACTCGCAGCTCCAGCCCTGCCCCGACGCAGTGCGCGCCTGGCGGCAGAGCGCGCTCGGTGGGGGCAGGGCCTTAACTCAAGCACAAGGGCTTTCACCTGGCGAATCAGGAAGTGGATAAAAACGCCGGCGGGGCATCAGGTCTCCACTGGTAATCGTTGAGAGAAGCTGGCCCCTGTTCCTCATTCCAAAAGCTAAGTTCTTGGAGTGGTTGTGGTGTGGTGGAGATTGTTGTGACATACTTGTACCTTGCCTTGCTATTCCTTGCCCCCCCTCCCCCTTGTGAGATTGGTGTGACTGAGCCTCCTTGCACCCCCATCCTCATATTCCTTGATTGGTCCGTGGTTATTGTGATCCCTTTTACCTGTGTTCCTGTTCCTCGTTCCTCCCTTCAGGTTGTGTGCATTCCCAGACCCTTCCTTCCCCGGAACCTCCCCAATTCCCCCTTCCCCTCCCTTTCCACACCCCGGCCCCCTCCCCTGTTGCTCCTTCCACTTTGATCCACTTACCCCACCCCACTTTGGTGCCCAGGGTTGTGTTTTGTGGCGAGCAGCTGGCTCCCCCCTCCCCTTGCTATACTCCTGGTGACACATTCTCTCCTCCCCTATGATGACATGGGTTGCCTTCTAATCGGAGGAAAGCCCACCCGACAACCTGAGGGGATTACTGGTAACTCAGCGTGCCAGCGGAGAGACGGTCCTGAGTTTAGACCCCGTCCCTGGCCCAGTGACCTCCCTCCTGCCCTGTGTCCTCTCGCCCTCGTTTCCCCCCCCACCTAACAAGTTTCCTCTGCTAAAGCCCTTGTCCATGCCCTAGTCATCTCTCGCCTCAACTATTGCAACCTCCTTCTCACTCTCACCTTGCTCCTCTCATTTCTGTTCATAATTCTGTTGCCAAGGTCATCCACCTTGCCCACTACTTTGACTACGTACAGCCCCTCCTCTCCTCTCTCTCTCCACTGGCTCCCTCTTCCTGAATGCATTCTGAACAAACTCCTGGTTTTTACCCACAAGGCTCTTCATGACCTTGCTCCCCCCTATCCCTCAGCACTCATTTCCTGCTACACTCATGTCCGGGAGCTCCGCTCCTCCTCTGACACCACCCTCGCCTGCTCACGGCTCCCCTGCTCCTCAAAACACATCTGCCCCTTTTCCCTGGCAGCCCCCCCATGTCTGGAACTCCCTCCCTGAGCACATTCACTCAGCTTCCTCCCTCCAAATCTTCAAATTCCTCCTCAAAACCCACCTCTTTCGTCAAGCTTTCCCTGGCTTTCTTGTTCCCCTTGCTGACTTATCCTGAATCATTGTATCTTGTGTAACATTAAATGAATAACTACACCTTTGTAACTAAGTCAAGCGCATGCCCCTGAGACCTCACTAGTTCATGTATGTATCTTTGTCTCCCCCCCACTCCTTGTATCTCTTAGATTGTAAACTTGCTAGGGCGGGGACAGTGTCTCTTTCTTACAATTGTAAAGTACCAGGTACATTGCTGGTGCTATATAAATGCTGCTTAATAATAATAATAATAATAATAATAATAATAATAATAAATTAATAAATGGTTGCCACGTTGGTCCCAAATGTGAGAAATGATGTCCAAGTTCCATTAAAGGTCAGATAATAACTTTTTATTGGACAAACTATAATTTGTGAGTGTGCAAGATTTCAGGCCATATAGGGCTCAAAAGGGGCCTGGGGAAAGGCCTTGTGCAGCCCTAAAGCTTGTGCTCACTCGCCATCTGTAGTTAGAGTCAACTAGGAAATAATATTATGTTTCCATGTGGCTATTGGGGTACGATGTGGTAGCGGTTAAGAAGGCATCGAAGAGATGGCTTGTTGCTAAGCTGGCTTTCTCAGCAGTCCATGACCTTTCATTTTAGTTATTGTAAATGAAGTAATTGCCAGAGAGAGTTGTCACCCTCTACCCCTCTTAAAACAAGTGATTTGCTTAAGTACTTTTTTGTGTATAAAATAAGACATTTTGAAAGTTTAGCTTTTCTCGTGGACAAGTCACACCCATGGAATTTGGAAAGCGAAGCTGAGTTCTTGTCAAACTGTATGCCTGCGAGTATGATTCATCCGACATTCTGACACTCGCACACATACAGCTGGGATTATGTTCCGAGCTGTCACGGTAAGTGTGGCTGACCTGCAGCTTTTGGAAAAGAGAAATCCCAACAGGGGAAGCTTGTGAACATCATCTTGGATTCGTTTTTGCATGGGGTTACATTTAACCTTCTGACAGGCCCCTAAGCCAAGGGAGGAGCTGGGAATCTCCACCCTCCACCAAAAGTTTGGTCCTGTTGCCTTCTGCTCAGAAGCAGTTCATAAGTTGCTTAAACCAAAGGGGTTTGACTAGGGCCAATATGAATATTCAGTGCAAATACTGAATTAGACAGATTTGGTGTTCTCATAGCTGTTTAAATGAAGCAAATGCTAAACAAATATTTGTTTTCTGTTTTGTTTGTAGTTGCAAATATTCATTTCAGCTACCTCTTGCTTGCTTATTTTGTATTGTATTCTCTTTGGCTGAACTACTTAGAACTAAATACTGCTACTTGGTGCTAAGTAGTCCTCCTGATGAAGCGAAGGACACACCAAACAAGAAGAAGAAAGAAGTGAATTTCATAACAACCGCAAAGACAAATTTGTGTCAGGAGGAGGCGACCGCCCCTTCCTGGGCTGTCTCTTATACACATCTAGATGTGTATAAGAGACAGGGCTGGGACTGGTGTGGAGGTGAAGCTGGAAAGAAGTTCACATAAATGAAGATGGTATGAGGTGGGTTTATTTTTTCTTACTCTAGTCGCACATCAGATGAGCTTCTTTGTTTAAATGCATTTAAATTTTGTTGGATAGGTGCAAGAACATTTGGTACCATTTTATGACACCCGCTAATGTTTTCTACAGCTCCCTATGACAGCGCCAGAGGGGGCGGAAGGGGACTTATGCCCCCTCACTTTTTGTATGTGCTTTATTCCCCTTTGCATACAGGCAGACCAGTCGTAGCCACTGCAGTTAAATTGTCAAACTTAGCCTAATCCACTGAAGTAACAACAGTCTCAGACTGGGTGCAGAGGAGGGGACAGCTCAAGTTCCTTAGCCTGCTACCCCTAAAGTCCTGAACCATAACTCCCCCAAACCTGAAAGACGGATCAGTGGAACAGAGGAAATAGATCACAGTGGTGACTTCCACTGCTGGGGGTACAGGGACCCGTAACTTCTGGAGAAGACTATCCTTGTCTACTGGATCCTGCTGTTTTCATACACTTGGCCCCACCCTTTCTCACTCCAGCCGGGAAGGGACAGGCAAGAATGAATTGGCTAAACTCGTGTGATTAAGCAGGTGCTTGATCCCTCTCACTTGTATGACTTCAGCCCAAACCTTGTCTGTACCCCCTCCACACATACGGTTCTAGGAAGATTCCAATGCTTTCCCTTCCTATTACAGGGGAGGTTCCTGTATGTATGAAAAGTAATATCCTCCATTTTACAGATGTTAAACCTGAGGCACAAATGGAATAGATGATTTGCCCAAGTAGCATAGAATTATTCACAGAGCCAGGAGTTGAACCTAGGCCTCCTAGAATTCAGTCCCACACCTCAGCTACATGGCCACCCTTCCTCCTTTTATTGCTGCTTTCTTCTTCCTTTAAACATACCATACTTTATAGTCACTCTAGCTTGAATCAGAAAGGCAGGATAAAAAAGAAATCTGTCATAGGAGTAGTTTGTTTATATCAATTTCAGTTCTGGCCCCGAAAACACAAACCAACATCAACACTTTGCAATTACAGTGTTAACATTTTCTGCTTCTAAAGTAAGCTAAACATTTGGGCAAACCATATTGCAACACATATTTGTTGTCTTTAACTGTAATGCATTAGCGATCCTTATCTGACCATGATGTATTAGATTCCCAGGCTTACCCACAATTACAGATAGAGTACTTTGTTCTCTAGATTCCTTTCCACCTTTTGTTTGACAAAAAAAAAACATCATCATCAAAAGAAAACTTTTTACTTTCTCAAAAAATGATTGCATGTAAAGAGGAGTGTGCTAATTTGTCTCCTAAGTGACTATATTGAGGAGTACAGTGTAGGAGGCACTCAAGCTAATGTAGCATGATTTCCTAAGGTGGGATGACAGTGATCAGTGCTAGTCCTTATAGAATCAGAACTGAAGAATTGGAAGGGATCTCAAGAGTCATTTAGTCCAAACCTCATGACCTGAGGCAGTGTACCCTATACCTAAAGTCATCTTTGATGGCAGAACAACTAGGTCTTGCATTGACGTCAAAAAAAGGAAAGGTCCGGGGTTACTTGGGCCTCTGCTAGGAGGGTATTCCACAGCTTCGGCGCACCCACCAAGAACGCCCTTTCCATAGTCGCCCCCCACGATACCCGGGGGATTTTGAGAAGGGTGCTCCTGGTCAACCACAGGGGCTGATCCAGAGCACAGGAAGTGAGGCGATCCCACAGATATCTGGGGCCCAAGCTGTATAGGGCTTTATAGGTAAGACCCAACACCTTGAATCGGGCCTGGAAGACTATAGGTAGCCAGTGCAGAGAACGGAGCACTGGTGTAATATGCTCCCGGTGACCCGTTCCCATAAGGAGATGGGCCACTGCATTCTGCACCAGCTGCAGTCTCTGAACCATCACCATGGGCAGCCCCACATAGAATGAGTTCCAATAGTCCAGTCTTGAGGTGATGAAAGCATGGATGATAATGGCCAGGTCAGAGTCTGAGATGTACGGCCAAAGCACTCGTACCAGGTATAATTGGCAGAATGTGCTCCTCACCACAGTCCCAACCTGGGCATCTAGACAAAGCTGCGCGTCAAGGAGCACTCCCAGACGCCGAACCTGGGGAACCAGTGGGGGGCGAACCCCGTCAATGACGAGGGATGCCACACTCACCACCTTCCCCACTAGCATCACCTCCGTCTTGTCGGGATTCAGCTTCGGTCGGTTCGCCCTCATCCAGGTTGTTTGGTAATGAACTGGTAACCGTGGAGGTTAACTGCCAGACTGGAATACCTGATATTACTGATTACCATTTGCTGAATTACCATTTTCTGTTTATCACGTTACCACATAGCAGTCCAGACAGACGATGGGAATAAAAAATATAAAATGGTAATAGGGTAAAAGTTAGTTAGCAAACGGTAATTTGGTAAATGGTAATGTGGTTAAGTGTTTAAGCACTGGATACTAAACTGGGTACCAATCGGTATCCAACCAGATATAGGATACCATGATATCTGTCCAAATACCGGATAAGTAGCAGATATACTCATTTCCGCTCTACTCATTTCAGCTCATTCCACCTTTCTGGGCTTTCAAATCGCTGTGGGTGGCTCATAAAGACCACTGCACCGTTTCTGAGGTAACCACGCCACACAGGGCATCGTGACATCATGAGGTTTTCAGAGGGTGGGGCCACATAAGAAAGCGGTAGTGCAGAGAGACAGTCACACTCCTTTCTGACATAACCCTGCCCCTTGCATAATGTCATGATGTCATCTTGATGCTCCATAGGGGCAGGGCCACATCAGAAAGGAACATGGACATGAAAAGTGTCCATGGAAAGTGTCCAGGAAAGTTCTGTGTCCCTCCTCCTTTTTGATGTGGCTGTCTCCCATTGCCCCCAGAAACCCCAATTTCTCCAGGTTTCTGAGGGTACCCCAGGCTGATCCAGAGAAATCAGGGCTTCCCCAGGGGAAGCCACTTGCATGTTTAGTGTGTTCAGCGTAATAAATGGGCAGCTCCCTGCCTTCATTTCATGTCCTTGTGGCAGCCTCCACTCAGTGTTTCTAGGTTGCAGACAGCCGGCAGGGAGAAGGGAGCTGCGATCATACCTAGGCCACTATCTTCCTCTCTCCACTGGCTGTCACCAGCCTTGGGCACACTAGGCATGATTATATGGTGCTGACAGACCTAGATGCGTGCGAACCTAACTGATAGGCTGCGACCACATGGGCTCGCATTCACCCAGATTCGCCTGCACCGTGGGCCCACGATGTCTCTGGATTCTGCTGTGGGTGGTTGCCACATGGTGGGTGCAGGCTAATATCGGGCAGCTACTTAATAAAGAAGCAGGTGGACACACACTTGGTGTGGGCTTATGTCTCATTTAAAAACATCCTCTGGGTCAAAATGTAGAATCTCTAGTTGAAACCCAGAGATGTGGTAACCCTGTTGTCAGATACATGACAACTCCTTCCTTGAACAACCTGCATTGCAAGTCCCAGGTTACCACTCTAGGCTTTGGCCAACTTTGCATGCCTGCTAAAACCAGGTTTGGGGGAGGGAGGAGAGAAAGGTAGACAGACTCACTCTCTCTGTATAAGGCTATTTCCTGTCATACTGGCCTCAAGGCAGGGGCTGCCATGGCCAGGTGCCATGACTAGTTGCCATGGCTGTCTGTTATGGTAAGGAGCAGGACACTGGAAGCAGGGTGGGGACTGCTGCCCATATTTGCTTAAGCTCCCCACCCTACAGCGGACATGCAGGTGGTTGGGCAGCTCTCTGGTGCAGGCACGTTTATTGATGCGCCTCCCCAACCTGGGCTGTGTTGGCTGCGTTTTCCTGCCCTGGGCCGGATCTGAGAGCCGCTGCACTGCCCGCTCTTCTGTTCTTACTCTGTGCCTCCGATCTATGGGGACAACGAATAAACTTTAAATGACAACGAAAGTGTGAGAAGCTCTGGCGTTAAATATGGGCCGACAGAACTTTAGATACGGGGAGCGTTGGTCTGTGGAGCGTCTGTGGTGATTTCAGGAGGGAGTCCAAAACACATGGGACTCATGGGTAGATTAGAAATAACAACATACATAATAACTGCCCCACTGAGCCTGTAATGCAGAGATCCCCAGCCACAGAAGCCTGGAGGGGAGCAGTCATCATGTGTACATCAAACATTCCCATATTAGGAGGCAACTTTCTCCACCATTTTGTGTGGGGCCCCAGCTTCTGCACAGTCCTTGCGCAGTCCTTGATGTTAACACAGAGTTTAACTTCAGTGGGAGTTTTGTCTGAGTAAAGGATACAGCATAGGGAATGCAAGTTAGAGAACTCTACCGTGACCCTGCCTTCATCAGAGGCGCCCTCTCTTTTCCCATGACTTTACTACTACCAGCGTCAGTTGGTAACAATAAATGGATGTCTTGGGCTCAGAGAATAGTAAATATACCATATAAAAACAAACCATTCTCAAGAGCCTGTTTTCTCTGTGGTTAGGATACTCTGTTTTATTCTTCGCTATTGAGCTGGTTCGCCCTTGGTGATGAGGAAAGAACTCGAATGGGAAAAGCCTGCTTTGACACATTCATTGTTGCTGGGCTGAAAGAATGGGGGGGGGGGGGATAATCTAAAGAGACAAAAATAATAAAACATGCATTTCTCAAATATGTTAAATAAAGGGAAGGTTAAGGGGAAAGTTAAAAAAGAAAGAATGAAAAAATGGGTGCTGTTTTAAAAATAAAATTATTTTTCTTTTTTAAAAAAAGAGTGCAACTGAAAACAGCATGCAGCCAAAAGTCAGGGTCAAGAGTAATAGAATCCTGGCTCCATGTGCTAGTTTATCTTCTACACAACAAACTCCTGCCAAACCATATACACAATGTCCTGCAAGCAGGGGAAAGTGTCTGATTCATCTCCAGAGTATTTATGAGGGCTTCTGTTTTGAAGATAGTTTCTTAGGTAACAGAATAATAACATAATGGGACTATTTCTCATTTATCAGAGTTTCTTTGGTTGGCCCTCTGAATTAAGCTGCAATTATTGTGATTTTTTTTCTCCTCAATGTTAATAACCAGGTGTTTTATTTATAGGACACTATGCATTTTGGTTTTTTTTTTTTTTTTTTATATTTTTTATTTCCTTTTTGCAAAGGAAAAAATTTTCTTCAACATCTCTAGATGTAAACTGTTGAACTAGAGTGAAAACCCCCATGTTTATGCTATTCAAATGGAGTAGTGTGCTGTATTTCAATTGTCACTCACCCTCTCTTGTGTAATCATGTGTGCTACGCAGGGCATAGCTACCATGGAGCAAGTGGGCTCTGTTGAGCCCTGGCCCTGAACTCTAGGAAGACCTTTGCAACCACTAGGAAATTTTCAGAGTGGGCATGGCAGGGAATAGGGTCAGACTCTGCCCCTGTCCACTTTCAAAATTTCCAAATAGGGCCCAGGCCATTTGCAAAGGGCCCTGCCAAGGAGGCCATTTCCAGAGCAGGCAGGGGTAGAGTGCTGGCCCTGTCCCCTCCCACTCTAAAACCTTCCTTCCTGGAGGGCTGCTGCCATTTCAGGGGGGTTTGACTGGGAGCCAGGGTAGCACTGCCATTTTTGTGGGAGGAGGCTGAGACTGGCTGGGAGCCTCCTTTGGTGGGGCACTGATTAGGGTGACCCCAGCTGCCCCCTTGACCTTAGAGGGGCCCATAATAGGGACATGAGCCCAGAACCACCACTGGTGCTAGGTTTTGCTTTCTGAAAACAAACAAACCAGTGTGTGTGTGTGTGTGTGTACACCAGTGGTTCCCCCAAATTTTGCCTGTTTGACACCATCTTGAGACTTAACTATAGTTGCATGATCCCATACGATGAGAGGCCTGCAAAGGTATCAGACATCACTTGGGAGTCCGATTGCATCTATAACTGGTTTTATTCTGATTGGCGCCACAGTTTGGGAACCACTGTTGTACACACACGTCTGGAAAGAATGGGAAAGAACATATTTTCATAGCTTTTCTCCTTTGCTGTTTAATATTGGAAGTGCCGTATAGGTTCAAACCATTGGTCCATCTGGTCAAGAATCCCATTTCTGACAGTGTCCATCTTTGGCTGCTTTAGAGAAGTGCACAACCGGTCACAATGGAGCAATTTGCTTCCTGCTGTTCATTCCCAGGCCCGGGCAGTCAGGGACCAAGTCCCAAATTGTCGGGTAGCAATTAGGGCTGAGACGAGAGCAAGTGTTCCCATTTGCCATGGAAAAATACTGAACTTTCAGGAGTGTTTGCAGGTGACCGTTGGTACTTCATCAGCTTCCAATGATTCTGAACTTCTGCCATTTTCCCCATTGTTTTCATCACTTTCTGGGACTTTCAATAATTTTCTGCTAGTGGGGGTGGGGGGGTTCCAGGGCTTTTATGGTAGTTTTACAGCACTTTTATGGCAATGTCCAGCAATTCCTGGCACTTAGATGGCATGTTTTCTTCTCCACAGTCCCTGGGAGTGCCCACAGGGAGCACACACGGCTTGGAAGCGGCCTCTTTCAACTTGCAAAAGGTAACAGAAAATGGTGAAAACAGCAGGAAAACCGGTGAGTTTCCACGTCGCACAAATCTCAGTGCATGCCCTGTTTCCAAAGGAAGCCGCACTTGCTGAGATTTCTCATTTCAGGCTTAGTAGAAATTAACCAAAACAAAAAACTTAACAGTTTAAAAAAATCTTAAATGCACAAGAATATTCTTAGAATACAAAAAAAAAACCAATTCAGTACAATTAGAATTCAAAAAACCTTCCACTCCATACATTGCAACAAAACATAAACACCAAAAAATATGGAAATTATTTCACAGTTTGAACAATATTTAATATTTTATCCTCATCAACATATACGTATTATATGTACTTAATTCCTTGCCGTACATACTTTTATTCATTTTTATCAATAACTAAACTTTCACATTTTTTCATTATTAAACTTTAATTTATTATCATAATTTGCCAACGAACCATTTTTTCACAGTGCATTAAGTCTGTTTGGACACAACTCCATTCTGTAGAACGAATTGTATGATGTTAGGTATACTCAGATTGTTAACACTTTATTGTATGAAGTGTATACAATTTGTATAAATGTAAAGCACAGACTTAATGCACTGTGAAAAAATTGTTTGTTGGCAAATTATGATAATAAATTAAGTTTAATAATGAAAAAA
>QEPC01009174.1:1248889-1285501 GCA_003113815.1 Sphenodon punctatus | reverse complement strand
ATCTGCCGCTGCCACTGCACCCGGAGCTCCGCAAAGGTAAGCAAAGCACTCAACTTTAGTAGGGGTGATCCCTGGGGGATTGGGGGGGTGTTAAACCCCCCCCCAGGGATCGGGTCTATACTTACCAGCGGCTGCGGGGACGCCGCGGCCACTGGTGCTGGGGGGGTGGGCTCTTTTTTTAAACAAAAATCCAGGCTGGGCAGGGTGGGTGGGGGGTGTCCCCCCTTCCACCCGCGCAGCCTGGACTTGGGGAGGGTTTTGTGTTTTTTTTACTTTTTGGTGGGGCTTAAATTGCAGCCAAGCCAGCCATTCATTTAAATGGTTGCAATGTAAAAAAATCCGGTATCCGGTAACTGGACCGGATTATCGGATTCCGGATTTACCGGTATTCCCACCCCTAATATTCTCCACAGATATTCATTTCAGCTTTATTCCAAAGTCTCTTGAAGTTGTTACTTATGGTACTCGGTCATCTGTGTGCTTTTCAATGCTTGAGCCAGTAAGGATTTCCCCCTAAATCGGGGTTCATAGATCTTTATGGAGTTTTTAAAAAATATTTCTCCTCCCCTATAAGATAAACTGAATTAAACCTCTCTTTCCACCCCATGATTTCCTAAATAAAAGAAGCAAGTTCTGGGCAAAAAAATATTCTTCTCTGAAAACAATCTTGTTTGTAGTCCTGAAAGAGAAATCAAAATTAAATATCCGTGCAGGTTGTTTGAGGGCTCTGATCATGCTGCAGCCAAGCTGAACGCAAAGCCAAATCAAGTTCTGCTCTGAGCTTAGAACCCTTGGTTTTCATGGGGTCTCCAATTTGGCAAGACTTCTTTTCCCATTGATGCTTGTAATGAAAGTTGACTTTTGTTTACAGAGGAGTAAAGCAAGCAGCAGTTTTACTGATTTTGTACACAATGCAAAATATGACTTTTGTGGTCAGTAAATGCTATTACTGGATACCAACGGGGGTTTAATGTGAAGTAGTTGTGAAAGACTATAATCCAAAGTATGCAGCTCTGGCTCCAGTTATTACACTGTATAGAGGGGATCAGTCAACTCTATTCCTAGCAATTCACTGACTCTGCTTTTGTGTAAACTTGGCACTGAGGGACTTTTCCTATTGAATGAAATGAAAGCCTCAGCCTCTGGCACTGGCCCAAGAGGACACTTTGATAATTTGTATAAAGAGAGGTATTTGATCATGGCTTAATTATACAAAATGCTGGCTATTTATTTTCAATCAGTCTGCAAACTCCCTAATTGCAGATTATTTACTGATGAACTACTTACAATCCATTATTCTATTACTATTAATGCAGACAAATCCAAAAACATGCAAATGTTTAATGGCAGAGTTTGAATCTGTTTGGGCTTTTATTGGCGTTCATGAAAGATGATTGTTGCAAACAAGAGATGGAGGGGAAAGAGTTCTACAACAAAGAAAAGAAGCTTTTTTTTTTCTTCTTTTGGAGAGAGCGAGATCAGTATACGCTACGCTGGCCACTCCTGCTCTCTGCTTGTGGTAGATTTAATTATAAGCTCTGTTCCTCTGCTAGTGATTTCATCTCCTGGGGACATTGGTGTGTGGTGTTCTTGCTTCAGTGAAGCAGGTGGACTAGATTGGGTCCCTTCCAACACTGTGGGTGGAATCAAATGCGGTGATAGTCCAGATTTGGCTTCACCAGGCGTGATCCTGAGTGCTTGTCTATTAGGCATCTGCCTCATGGCCTCCACGTAATCACCACAGAACCATCACTCATGGCAGAGTCCAGGGGCATCACAGGCTCACTGTGTGAGTCATTTTCATTTTTTGTTTTCGTTATTAAAAACTGTCATTTGTTTTTGTTACTAACAAAATTTTGTTTTTTGTTATCGGTGTTGTTATTGGTATCGGTATCGCATGACTATGAAAATGTTGGTATTTTGTTTCATTTCTGTTTTTGTCAACCACCTACCCCAGATGTCTCTGAATTCCTTCCTCCCTTTCTCATTATGATGCAGTAGTGCACAGTATGTAATGTGTATGTACAGACTCTAACCTAAACCTAATAACTTATAGTATGTATGCAATATATTCCTACCTAAGTATCTATATCGATAAACTTCTGCATGGTATGCATTACTCCTATTCCTATCCTACAATCCTAATATATAATCAAACAGCCTAGTGTCTGTCTGTCTGGGTATTTTCAGACGTTACGAGATCATGCTTAACCACGGTCAATCCCACGACGGGGCCAAAGTACCCTGAACGTCTGTTTGGTGGCCGCCAGATGTTCACCACGGTCAATACCCACATGGGGTCAATTTCAACCACGCTTTCGGGGCTCCCCGCAGGACAATCTCCGAAAGCGTGGTCAAAGAGATTCCCAACGGGAACAAAAAAAAAGTAATGTCTGGCTGGCAACCACCGGCCGGAAGCAAAGGAAATGATTCTCAGCCGGGGACAAAGCACGCAGCGTCGCTGCCAGGCAACGAGCAACAACACAGGCTGGGGAGGGAGATTTAAAGGGCACACAGCAGCAGCCGGGACGAGCTGCCCCGGTGCCTTCCGGGTGCTTTGACCACAGCATGGCCCGGGATCGGCATTACATCTGTTGTGCTGCCCCGGCCCGTGACCTGCTGGCCTGATTCCCTGCCGTGGTCCTGGTCCCATCATGCCTGTTTGGGGCTTTTATTGACCATGGGGGGTGGTTGTTCGGTTCACCCCCACCGGGAATCCACTGTGGTGAACCCGGCGCCCGTAACGTCTGAAATCACCCTGTGTCTGTCTGTCTGTCTGTCTGTGGACAGGGGGAGATAGACAGTGGAAGGGAAAATGTATAAAGGGTGTAAGGTAAGGTATATAAAACTGAACTCCTTATCTTTCCCCCTCATCCTTCCTCTCCTTCCTCACTGTCAATAATTATTGATGGAGTCACCATCATGCCTGTCCCCCAAGCCCATAGCCTGGGCTTCATCTTTGACTCACCCCTTTCTTTTAAACCCTACATTGACTCTGTTGCTAAATCCGGTCGCTTCTCCCTCCATAACATTGCTAAGATTCGCCCTTTTCTCTCTGTCTCGTCTGCCAAAACTCTTGTTCATGCTCTGGTCATCTCTCGCCTCGATTACTGTAACCTCCTTCTCACTGGCCTTCCCCGGTCTCACCTTTCTCCCCTCATCTCTGTCCAAAACTCTGCTGCCAGGGTCATCTACCTCGCCAGTCGCTTCGACCATGTGCAGCCCCTCCTCTCTTCGCTTCACTGGCTTCCCCTTCCTGAACGAATCCTGCACAAGCTCCTAGTCTTCACCTATAAAGCTCTTCACAACCTTGCTCCCCCCTACCTCTCTGCACTTATCGCCCTCCATACTCCAGCCCGTGCACTTCGCTCCTCCTCTGTCCCTTCTCTCACCCTTCCAAGCCTTCCCTGCTCCCCTAAGCGCCTTTGTCCCTTCTCACTTGCTGCCCCCCATGCCTGGAACTCCCTCCCTGTTCACATCCGCCTTGCCCCCTCCCTTCATACCTTCAAATCTCTCCTTAAAACTCACCTCTTTCGCTCTGCTCTGTCTGACTCTTTATCGCGCTGAGCCACTATTTCCTATACCTACCGTCTGTGTTTACCCTTATCCTTGCCACATGGACCTGCCTGCTGCTGTTCTCATCATAACCAAACCAAGTACGTGCACTTGAGACCTCGCATCTTCATGAATGTTAGACCCCTTGTCTCTCCCTCTGTTCCCCTTCCTAAGTCTCTCCCCCCAGCTCCTGTCTCTCAGATTGTAAGCCCTAGGTGCAAGGACTGTGTCTATTTTATTACATTGTAAAGTTCCAGGTACACTGCTTGTGCTATATAAATGTTTGTTATTAATAATAATAATAATAATACTAATAATAATAATAAATAATGTATAACACTGAGGGCTGAGGAAGATTTTTAGTGCAAGTACCCAGATTTCTGTAAACTCAACCTGACACAGGAAGAGCTAACACAGAATAAGAGTCAAACAGACTGGACCTGACAATATAAAGTGTTGCAGTGTGCCAGTGCCCTCCCCAGAGCTGCCATGATTGGTTCTAGGAGGCAGGAGGCATTGAGCAATCGCAGGGTGCCATGCAACTAGCTGGGACCTGCTTGCACTGCTCATTGGCCAGCGATAACATCAGGTCCTTGCTGTCTGCTCACTCCTCCCATCACAGCCCCAGTTCAAGAGTTGAACACTGCTCCTGCCTCCCCTCTCCACATTTTCCCTCCAAAAACAACTGCCACTCTGCCAGACAATAACGAAATAAATAATGAAAATCAAGTCATTATTGATTTCGTTATTGTCATTTTAATTTTTGTAATAACGAAAACATGAACATTTCATTTTTGTTATCGAAATAACCAAAATTAAGTGTACACCCCTAGTGAGTCAGTCGGGGCTAATGGGTGCCCATGTGTCTGCATCTCATCAATTAGGTTCACCTGCAGCCTTGCCAGCATCCAGGTCTGCCAGCACATAGAGTCCCACCTAATGCACCCGGCTAGCTGAGAGGTGAGAGTCGTAGAAATCTCCATCCTCCACAACTGCCTCTCAGCTGAGAGGTGTGTTGAGATCTCCTTCCTCAGCTGGGAGGGAGACTGGCCCAGAATCAGTCGCTAGCATCACTGGTGGAAGCTGCCGCAAACACATGAAATACTGGCAGGGGGCTGCCTGTTGATTAGGCTGGATGCACTAAACGTGAGGGGGACTGCACAGACTAAACACGGACTCCAGCAGGCTATCATCTCGTTTGATTCCACCCTATGATTCTATCAAATTATTTGTCCGAATTGCTCCTGTGTTGTTTTTTGAGATAGCCTGTTTCCAGAAAGTCCATCAGTAGGAAATGTCAAGTCAAATGCTGCAAGTACTAGATGAAATCTTTTCCGTCTTTTTTTTTGTTTTTTTTGTTTTAAACCCTCCTGCCAACCGTCATAGGGCCAGAACTTTGCCTAATAGTCTCGTCAGTATAGCCTCCTACATCCAGACACTTCAAGGTTAGTGTATTGAGAAAAATTTGGGGCCCTGATGGTACATCCTGGTGGTTAGGGCCCCCTACCTCCCATAGCTTAGCATCTGACTAGGCCAATTTCTTTTAGTCTTGTATTTGTAATGTCTTTGCTTGTATCCTGGAAAAGTTCTGAAATTAATTTCTGGAAATCATACTGGTATTTTACTTACATGTGTTATTTGCAATTATCATCTTGCTCATCGTACTTTCACGTACATTAAGGAAGAAAATTCCTCTAGTTTTTGTCCCCTCTCCTCTGAGCTTGGGTATCCAGTATAGTTGTACCCCATTTCCTGCCACTTGTCAGGCTTGCCTTGGGGGGGTGTGGTGTTGTCTGTATTAGAGAAGGGTCCAGATATAGGAAAAGTCAGCACTGAATAGAACTGCTTAATTTGCCCTGAGAAGGTAGCGGGAGACACAAAGTATGAGTGGGATAAATATGATCCAGATATTGGATCCTAAACAATGAAGGTGAACATTAAAAGTAGTACTTGTATGCAGTGCCTGTCTATGCAGTGTCTGTCATCTAAAGAGACTAAAGTGCGTTACAAACATTTATTTGTTTTGATTTACATCCCGCCCTTCCCCGAAGGCTCAGAGGGCCTCAGCATAAAAAGATAAAACCAGTAAGATACAAAACTCTAGAACAATCCCACTTTAAAACCATGTGACCCAGACAATAAAAAAAATGCCAAGTTTATCAAATATCAGTTTAAATAAGCTGCACCTGACCCAATCCTGGTTAAGGTTCCAACCCACAGATTGTAAAGCTCTGCTTTACTCATGTAAATTTATCCTTTTTTAGTGAGGACCTAGATAGGCCTTAAGGCCTATCTTTTCTCACAAGCCAGTGTGGCAGATATTTATAGATTAATGGATTTGAAAGCTAGAAGGTATCCCTGTGACCATCTGGTATGACTTTCTACATAACACAAGACACATAATTTCATCTATTTTAACATCAGTCCGAGAACATCTGGCTGAGCTGTAGGATATCTTTTAGAAGGAAATCTAAGCCTAGTCCTGAAACTACTTAAGATCTCATGAGGTGAAGGCACTGTGAGCTGAAGTCCTGATGGAAATTCTGTGCTTGTAAATAGTTTCAGGATTGGGATCATAGTCTTGTTTTAAAAACATGAAGTAGTGGAGAATTTATCTCTTTCCTACATAAGACGTTCCAATGGTAAAGATGTTCCAATGGTAAAGACAGTCACTGCATTCATAAGTGTTACAATGGTAAGATGTTCCATGTTCCAATATGAACTAGACCCATGCCCATCCTAGCTGATCGAGGCCAGCCGGGAGACATTAGGGCCATTGCTGGCAGGGATTGTCAACGCCTCCCTTGGGGAGAGCAGGGTGCCAGATTGTCTCAAGGAGGCTGTGGTGCAGCCCCTGCTCAAGAAGTCATCACTGGACATTGACGTCCTGGCCTGCTATCAGCCGGTCTCTAACCTTCCCTTTTAGAGCATCTGGACTAGATTAATTTTCTTAATCCCTCATTTTGTTATTGAAATAATGAAAACGCAGTCTGACTTTCGTCCAGGATATAGCACGGAGACTGCGCTTGTGGCCTTGGTTGACGACCTCTCCCGTGAGTTTGACCGGGATTGTTCGATCCTGTTAGATCTCTCGGCTGCATTTGATACCATTGATCATGAGTTGTTGGTGACTTGGCTGCGGGACCAGGCAGGGATCGGCAGGACCGTTTTTGAGTGTTTCTGCTCTTTCCTGGCTGGGAGAACCCAACATGTGGTCCTGGGTGATTCTTCATCTTCTCCCTGGGGCCTCACATGTGGAGTCCCGCAGGATTCTATCTTGTTCCCTCTCTTGTTCAGTGTGTATATGCAGTCTTTGGGGGAGGTTGTTAGGGAATTTGGCATACGATGTCATCAATATGCTGATGACACCCAGATATCTCTCTCTTTTTCATCGGAGTCAGACCCGGCAATCTCGGTGCTTACCCAGTGTTTGGTGGCTGTGGGGGATTGGATGAGGGCGAGCCACCTGCAGTTGAATCCCGACAAGATGGAGGTGATGGTTGTGGGGAAGGCCGGGGGAGTGGTGGCCCCCATTATTGATGGTATCTCAGGTTCAGAATCTGGGGGTGCTCCTGGACCCGCAGCTCCGCCTGGATGTCCAGGTGGTGGCTGTGGCAAAGGGGACATTTTGCCAATTACATCTGGTGAGTCAGCTTCGGCAGTATGTCTTGGACTCGGATCTGGCCACAATTGTCCATGCTTTTATTACCTCGAGACTGGACTACTGTAACGCACTCTACGTGAGACTACCCTTGGTGCTGGTTCAGAGACTGCAGCTGGTGCAGAACACGGCGGCCTGCCTCCTAACGGGAATGGATCATCGTGAACACATTACACCGGTGCTTCGTTCTTTGCACTGGCTGCCGATAGTCTTCCGGGCCCAATTCAAGGTGTTGGTGCTGACCTTTAAAGCCCTAAATGGCCTGGGCCCAGCCTATCTACAGGATCGCCTAACCCGACGGATCCTGGATTGGCCCCTGTGGTCAGCTGGGAGCGCCCTCCTCGAAGTCCCCCAGGTTTTGACCTTGTGGAGGGCGTTCTTCGTGGCTGTGCTGTGGCTGTGGAACTCCCTCCCGTTGGAGGTCTGCCTGACCACCGTCCTCCCCTCTTTCTGTAGACAATGTAAGACCTGGTTGTTCTGCTGTGCCTTTCCCAAGTGAGATGGGATGGGTGGCTTGGGTTAGGGTGGGGTGGGGGGTAATTTGTTTTAGTGGGTTTTTTAACTGTATTATTGTTGTTTTAAATTGTTTTAAATATGTTGTTAGCTGCCCTGAGATGCTTTGAGCAGGAGGGGGCAGCATACAAATTTTATAATAAATAAATATATAAAGTACTCACAAATTATTTCTAGCATGAATTTGTCTAGTTTCCATTCTGCGGATCGAAGTTTGCCTAGAACTAAAATAATTTACGTTTCTTCTGATCTCACTTACTAATCTTCTCTCGTATAGTTCCTTCCAGTTCTGTTTATGTTTGGCAATAC
Organism: Sphenodon punctatus; assembly: GCA_003113815.1. NCBI lineage: Eukaryota > Metazoa > Chordata > Lepidosauria > Sphenodontia > Sphenodontidae > Sphenodon > Sphenodon punctatus. The sequence goes on along the minus strand of QEPC01009174.1, from coordinate 1,277,463 downwards.
ATACAGACATTCCACTGTAGTCCCGGATGGTTAAATTACTGCTGAAATGAATAGTAGGTTATGTATTCATGAATATTATTCATGTTTTCATAAAGCACTCAAAAGATTCAGTTGAACATTCGCACCAAAACTAATCAGAGCTAGAAACAACCGCAAGGACCATCAAACCCAATGCCCTACTTGGTGTAGATTTTGCCATACCTAGATCATCCCAGGCATATACTCATCCAGCCACTTATTTAAAATCTCCAGTGATGGAGAATCCACAACTTCTGTTGGTTGCCCATTCATTACTGTCAGTAGGGATGTGCGAACAGGTTGTGGTTCAGGTTCAGCCGTTCGGTTCGGTCGTGTTCAGTTTGGGCGTTCGGAAAAAGTATCACAAGAGCATGTGATTGTGCCAGAAACCGGAAATTTGAGTGCGTGCGGAGCTGTGTGGCGAGTGTGTGTGTGTTTGGCTGGGTGGCTGTTCAGTTTGTGTGTTTTGGTTGTTTGTGTTTGGTTTGGCTGTGTTGTTTGGCTGGTTGATGAGTGCTGGTGTGTGGTGGGTGACTGACTGTGTGTTTTGGTTGCGTGCTTTGGCTGCGTGTTTAAAAAAAAAAGAAGACTGTTGTGCTGATGCCATGACTGTGGGCCAATGTGGTCCTCGAGGAGGAGGAGGAGGTCGCTGCCCCTGGACCTTTGGTAGTGGTGGCCACCTCTGGCTCCTCGGATGAGAAGCAATTGGCGGGCACAAGAGGTGCTGCCAGGTTTGTAAACTTTTTTTTTTTACTTTGAGGACAAGAAAGTCTCTACCCATTAGAGTAATCTCACTGGGGTGCGTGGGTGGTGGGCATCAGTCAGACACAAACAGTGGGCATCAGCGGGTAGCAGCGGATGTCTGCCACAGAGAGAGAGGGTACTGTAGAGTGGGGGGCTCTTCCAGCAGTCAGTCATGAGCACGAGCAGCACCCCCACTCAAATATGTGCCAGGCTAGCAAGGGTCTCCTCGCCAGTTGCCATCCCATTCCCTACGCACCCCCAAATAAGGGCAGGATTTGCACATGCCAGCCAAGGCCTTTCTAGTTGTAATCCCTAGCACCCCAAGGAGGGCTGGATTTGCACGTGCCAGCAAGGGTACTTCAAGTTGCCATTGCTACTAGCACCCAAAAAAGGGCAGGATTTGCATGTGCCCACCAGGGCCTTTCTAGTTGCATTCCCTAGCACCCCAAGGAGGGCAGAATTTGCACATGCCAGCAAGGGTACTTCAAGTTGCCATCGCTACTAGCACCCAAAGAAGGGCAGGATTTGTATCTGCCAGCAAGGGTCTCATCCCTCCGCAGCACCCAAAGAAGGGTAGGATTTGCACATGCCAGCCAGGGTCTCTCCATTTGCCATCCCGTTCCCTAACATCCCCTAGCACCCCAAGGAGGGCAGGTTTTGCATGTGCCAGCCAGGGTTACCATCTCCTGTTGCCATCCCTAGCACCCCAAGGAGGGAGGACTTGAGGCATCATCATAAATGCATGATATTACTTGGGTGTTTTTAATGTGTTCCCATTTCAGAGAGGAATCAGATGCCAGCCCCAGCACTGGTGCCAGGACAAGGAGGACCCCTAGGCAGAGGTCACCAGTGACACCCCCAGACCTTCAGCGGAGAAGGTCGGATGTCTGGAGGTTTTATGAGAAGGGCGACAGAATTGCCATATGTAAGGTAAGGCATGAGGACTGGAACAAAAGGGAATGGATTGCCCTATGACCTGTTAGGAATGGAAGTCCCCTGCAGAGAGAGATTGTCCACCCAATTGTGGAGACAGAATGCAGGCAGGGCTTGACAGACCATTGGTCGAACACAGTATGGCACGTCTTATGTTCCTATCTTTTTATGCTCTTTTTAGATCTGCCAGAAAAGATTCAGGCTGCAGCGTGAGGGGACCACATCGGGGCTCATTGCCCACATTGAAAAGAGGCATAGCAGGAGAGTGAGGCATCAGGAGGACTCTGGTGTGGCCGGTGAGCCTCAGCCTCAGTGCCAGAAGAAGGTGGGTAAGGCAACCCAAAAACAACAGCATGTAAGCCTTTCCCCCTCCTCCAGCCCAGATGTTGAGTCCCCCGGGAGTCTGCTGTGGCCAAGGCCTTACTGGCCGAACTTGAGAGGCCTGTCCATCAAATGATGAAGGGCGTAGCTGCCTGGAGAACCATCTGATGGAATAGTTCCAGGCACTCGAGGTGGAGAAAAAGAAGGTGGAGGTGTACGCCCAGTACATCTCCGCTGAGATGGAACGCCTGGAACTATACCACGAGGCGGTCTCCAGGTGGCATCGGGATGTGGAAGGGACCATGGAGTTTGCCATCTCCCATGGGTAATGGGTATGAGATTGAAGAGGACTCGGTGGCTGCCCCTCAGTCCTGTGCTGCGCCCCAACACCTTCTGCCTTTCTGGACAACTTCTAGTAGTTGAAAGGATTGAGTTGTCATTAACTCTGCCCCAAAAAGAAGGGACTGCCTTGAGTATATTGGCCATGTTGTCCATGACCATGCACCCTTTGGTGAAGGCCGCGCCTGGCGTGACCCACTCCCTCACCATGGTAGCCAGGGATGCCTCGAGGTTCCTTGAGGTGTGTGAGCTGTCTATGGCTTGTGCCTGAAGCAGGGCCCACCTATACCCTGCTTCAGGACCCCTCCTGCCACTGCCAAGCACTGCCTCTGGGTCCTGCCACCAGTGTGCAGTCACTGCCAGGTAGGTGTGCTGGGTGTTCCTGGAGGACCACAGGTCAGTGGTGAAGTGGACCGTGGCCCCCCCATCCCCTGCCAGATGCTCCTTCACCCACTCCTTCAAAGCCCTGTACAGCTGTGGCACCACAGTCTGATTCAGGGTGGAGCGAGAAGGCATCTTAAACTGGGGGGCCAGGAATCCAATCAGCTGCTGGAAGCCCTTGTCCTCTACAATAGAGAAGGGCTGCCCATACAGCGCAATCATCTCGGCCAACAGGTGCTTGGCTTTCTCCTGAAAGAAGCCACGCCACCCTTCAGCACCCGATGGCCTTGGCAGCTGCCCCCACTCCAGCTCCTCCATAGTGGACTGACGCTGCTGCTGGTGAGGCTCCTGCTGCTGTTCTGCCCCCCATTCTGCTCCTGCTGCTAGAGGCAGCAGCAGTTGGTGTGGGATGCTTGCCTGCTGAAGGAGCCGGGCAACTGACCACTGCTGCAGTCAGGAACCCGCTGGCATCCACTTCCCCTGCCTTCCTGCTGAGCATCAGAGCACTGTGGCATGCCTTGAGGTGCCTCACCATTGCAGTTGTCCCAAGGTTGGCGAGCACCTGCCCATGCTTCACCACCTTATTGCACAAAGTTCAGTGCACCTGTCTGGGATCATCTGCCCGCACCTGCTTAAAATGTTCCCAGACTGAGGATTTTTCCCCCCCTCTTGCCTTCTGGCCTACCCCAGGTGACGCACTGCTGCCAGCATTACTGGGAGGGGGAGAACTTGATGGCACTGGCGACACAGCTCTGGGAGGAGGCTCAGCCAACCCCTCAACTGCAGATATCTCCTCTGCAGCACTAGTGTCTGCCTCTGACTCACTGTCCCCGATCACGGTGATGTCCCATAAAGGCGAGTACTGGGACCCTGAGACTGGACTGTCCGTGCCTGCCATGCTGATGGCACTCTCCCTGTGTCCCCCTCTATAGCTGCTAGTGCTGCTGCTGCTGCTGCTACTCTCCCTACTGACATTGCCCGGGGATCGGGCCCTGCCTCTAGCAGCCGGGGTGGGATCCACCAGCTCTGGACTGCTGGGGATCGCCTCGACAGTGGGGGACATTGGTGGTCCTGGAGGAACATCACACGCAGCCCCAGCACCACGAGCAGCAGAGACAGATGCAGCCTCAAGTCCTGCAGGCCGTCCAGTGCCCTGCGTGGCAGTGGAGGAGGGCATTGCCAGGAGGTGACGCTGAGCCGCTGAAGCCTATTGCCCTAAATCAGGCCTGCTGAGTTTGGGGCGTGGTGATGTGCTCGGGATGCTGCCTGCTGCCACTCCTCTGGCACGGCACCTTCTGTCTCTGGCATGTGCCCCATTGCCTCCCCTATGGACAGCAGACTGGCCTCTCCTTCCCTTCTCCATTTCTCCCTCCAAAATAATGTTTTTATATTGTTGTTGTTTTATTTTTTTAAAAATAATTATTTAGATTTTTAATCTAATATTATCTCTCTCTATCTACACTAAATCTAACTGCGATAACTATTCTAAATGCTATTAAGTAAATGGAATATCTATCTAATAAGTACAAAGGCCTACTTCTACAAACACTAAAAAAAATCTCTAAACGCTATCTCTATCTCAGCTAACTCCTACAACTCTACTATCTCTAATCTTCTATCTAGCTCTATGGGATTGGGGGGGTGGAACACAAAGAACACAGAGAGGGGGGTAACAAACCAAAATGAAACCTAAATCAATCTAATGCTACTCAAAATGAATAAAAAACAGGGGAAGGGAATCAGGGATGGAATATATAGAGAGAGGGAGAGGGAAAGGATTCAATGGAGGAGGGAGGGAGGAAGGAAGATTGAACACAGGGAGGGGTAAAAACAAAAAATAACACCTAAGTCTATCTAATATAATCTAAATAAATGATAATATGGAGGTAAATGGGTTGGATGGGTGAAATAGGAGGAGGATGGCAATGGATTAGGATTAGGAAGGAACAAAAACTGCTGGGAGAGGGAGCCTTCTGAAATGCCTGCTGTTCAGGAACAGTGACTAGCTCAGAAGGTGTTGGGAAGAGGGGAGGCAATCAGTTTTGCTTCTTGCTGCACCCGCCTCACCGCAAGCCCCATTGGCCCCATGCAGCCTAGCCTGTGGCCAATCGCAAACTGTGAAGCCAGTGGTCTGAGGCAAAAAGGGATGGTGATTGGGCAGGCTGGCTGCTACTCCAAGCCTCTCCACTCCTGGTGCCTGGAAGTCTGCTCCTCAGCTGGCTCCCCCTCCCTGTCACATTTTGCCTTCCTGTGACACGTTTTTGCAACCCGAACTCAACCGAATGTGATCCGAACTGACCGAACTGTTCAGTCGTTTCGGCATTCAGAATAGAGTTCGGTTCAGTCAGTTTGGGTTCAGTTGTCCGAACAGTTCGGGTTTGGTCGTCCGAACAGGCCGGGTTTGGGCCGAACTTCCGAACCACGTTCACCCATCCCTAACTGTCAGGAATTGTTGCCTGATGTTTTTTGGTTTAAGACCACATTCACACCTTCAGCTCTGGGCCAGTCCGTGAATATTTTGGCTCTGGGAGAGAATCAGGTAGCCAAAACATGCTTGGGGTTTGTCCGGTGCAACAGCCCCCCTACGCGGCTTTGCCGGCAACTACCCAGAAGAGTACAAAGCTGGATTTCCCTGCTCTGCACTCTTCTGGGTGTTTTACGGCAAAGCCACATGAGGGGCTTTTGCACGGGCCAAATCCTGTGTATGTTTTGGCTTCCACATTCTCTCCCAAAGCCAAACTATGCACAGACCAGCCTGGAGATGGTGTGAATGTGGTCGTAAACCTCCCTTACTGCAGCTTGTACCCATTGCCTCTTACCCCACCCTCCATAGCAAGAGAAAACAATTTTTATCCATCTTTTTTATGGCAGCTTTTCAAATGTGAGTAGACTGTTATCTCCACGTAGTTTTCTTTTTCTTCAAGCTGAAGAAACGCAAATCTTTCAACTACTTCTCATGATTTGTGTTCCAAACCCTCTCTTATCAATCTTGCACTCTTTTGCACTTTCTCCAACTGTTCCGACTCCTTCTTAAAATGGGGTGCCCCAAACTGGACATAGTATTCAGTTGGGGTCTAAGTAGATCTCAGTAGACTGGCACAATGACTTCCCTAGTCTTGCATACAATACAAACTTTTGCATATTCATTAAAATTCATTTTTCTGGATTATTCAATTGACTTATCAGGTGAATAATTGAATACCCAACATAAGTTACTGAAAAAACAACCAAAACCCTTAAGTGAATATTTTAAAAAGTATTGTTTATAGTGTTCATTCATACCCATTTCACTGGATCTGAATTAAAGTGCGTGAATTTAACACATATGGTATTTGCAATGAATATTAATTTCAGCACTAGATTAAATACTTCCAACCATCAGATTAATTTTGGGGCAGTCCAGTACAGTGCAGATAGAGCAAGGTGGAGAAATTTTCAGGGCATGAGAAAGGAATGGCAGGGTGTGGACTGAAGAAAGGCTCCTCTGGAGTACCCGAATCCTGTCCCCTTGGTCACCCTTGGATGTACCACACAGATGCAGTCAATTTAGTCTCAATACAAGATTTTATTGTTATCAAACTGATTGGTCAGCAGTAGTTCCCTAACCTATAATATTAAAGTTATGTCTCACCAGAGTTTCGGTCTTGCATCCACAGACAGCTGCTGGGCGGACAATCTACTGTTGGTATGTAGGTTTCTTCTTCTTCCTCTCCAGCGAGGGAGCTGCTCTTCCTTTTGGTACTACCCCCTTTTATCAGAATTTTCTGCAAAGTTATGCAGTTAGGACTTGGCCCTCCTTCTTCCAACTTTTTCATTTGATCACCCCATCAGCCTCTGCCCTTATTGTTGCTATTTTGGCTCGGGCCATGTTGACAGCTTGTGGTGATCTTCTGCAGAACTTCCTGAGCTGCATTTTAGGGTGTTATGCAAAGTTTGTATTTAAAAGATGGCCATGTCCTGATATGCTGATCATCTTCTGCGTTCTAGTTCCTTTTGCTCAAGGCACTTCCCTGTCTACTGTCAGGGTCCCAGGCCGACGACGCACGCCTCGGATTGCTGGGCAACCTGAATTCTGGCGACGCTGCCGGGTGGAGCCGGGGAGGCACGGCCCAGAGAATGCAGGGTCCAAAGAGGGCCACACCGCATTCACTGCAGGTTACTAGGCAACTAGGAGCTCAGCTGCGATGGAGTGCGCGGCTGGAGCAACATGGCTCGGGAGCCACCTCACCGTGATAGTGGCGAGGGCAGGTCCTGAGAATTGGGAGGTGGCAACACCTGGATGGGTTCAGGGAAGCACAGGATAAAAAGAACCAGCCGGGTTTGTATCTGTCTGTGCTTGTACATGTGAGTGTGTGTGTGTTTGAAGTGACTAAAGAGTGAATAAGAGGGTGATAGTGTGTGTGTGGGGGGGAGACCCCCCCGTTCCCCAAAATTCCACGCACCCCGCTTTGAGTGAGAGCCTGTGTGATTGCCCCTCCCCATCCCTACCCTCATCTTCCTTCACAGCAACCTTTCACCCCTGGGACCAGATCTGCGACCCCTATACATCACCGGTGATCTGTTGGGTACAGGAGTTAGTGTACCTGACTACTGCTTGTTTTGTGTCCCCCCCCTCCCTTCTCAAGGTGACTTGCCCTCTCCACCCTGTGATTTGGGTTGCTCTTCAAGCAGGAGAGAATGCCCAAACTAGATACTGAGGGTCCTTATGTCCAAGGGGGGCCCCTTTGGTTTCTGAGGAGGGAAGTGTCAGGATTACGGGATTGAAGTATGGTATTCCATCTCTACCCTTTCCACCCTAATATCTACGTGCAACTGGCCTTGCTCTGGGTGAGCACTTTACTTTAAAACTTATTAACCCTTACTGTGCTTACATCCCAACAATCTCTGTGGACACCTGAGCATGCTTCTCAAGAGCTTGCGGGCTAGACCAGGGACAAATCCAGGAATTTCATTTCATTTTAATTTCATTTTTAATTTATATCCCGCACACTCTCATTCGAGAATGACTCGAGGGAAAAGAGCTGAAATGAATAGCTGCAAAGCCGGGTGTACCCGTCGAATATACGGTACCGGGATTGAACCGAGTATTTTGGGTGCTTTCTGGTACCGGGACTGGTTTTCAATCGGGTACCTGAAAACCTGGGATGCTGACAACCAGTATACCAAAATTCTGACAAACAGAACACTGATTTTTGTCCTGAATTTTGGGATTTTTCAGAAACTTTCGGTATACCGGTTGTTGGTATTTTGACTACTCAAATGCTATTTGAATACCAGATTGGATACCTGAAACAGTACCCGAAAATGGCAGTATTACCTGCAGGTACCAAATAGCTCTAGCTTTTATATACTGCAGGTAAGGATTAGGAATTAAGGGGTTGGGCAAATACTGTTTCAGGTATACATAGCATTTGAGTACCATATATAATCTATATATTATATTACATCCAACATAGGCTAGGGACTGCCTCTTTCCCATATCCCATCGCGGTCTCGTCTGCCAGCTGCAAGCAGCTTTCTGACTTTGCCTTCTGCCCATCAAGTATGGATGGCAAGGGCAGAGATGGTGGTGACAGCTCCCCAGCACTTCCACTTAGCCCAATCCTGTGTGTGTTCTAGAAACACTGTTTTTGTGGTGTAGACAGACTTTTGGTGGCTGGGGATGGATTAGAAATTAAGGGGTTGAGCTTTTTTTAAAATGTGTATATTGATTTATTTGTAAGCCACCCACAGGCTGCAATTACTAGGAAAGAGCAGGATAAAAGTCTAAATCAACCAATCAATAAATAGTATAGCATGCTAGTTTGAATCTTTGTGAGTGAACCCTTAAGAAAAGATGAGTAGCTCATTTAGTACTGTGCTGCTGCTGAGATCAATGTGAACTGTTACAAGGCCATCAGCAACCTGGCCTTGGATCCCAGCCTAGCTGTGTGCACAGTTTGTAAATTTAGGAAGATGAATCATCTTTAAATACAATTACACGTATGCCTTTTAACAGAGAAAATGAACTAAATGTGCATTGTGTGACTTGCAGTGGCCAACTATACCAGACTGCACCTGGAAGAGAAGAATTCTTCAAAACATCGCTATGGACTCACTGACATTTATTCAAATGTGAACTAACAGATGGTGATAATCAGTAAGGTAATTTTACACATACTGGGCCTTAGTTCAATGGGAATACAGTACAATATATATGGTTGCAAATTGATCACGAACTGGCCTATCATCTTTCTTTCTTCACGAAATCAAAGAGTTCTGGTCAGAAGCAGTACGTATCAAAGGGGAAATTTGGTGTCCTCTATTTTACCTCCCTATCTATTTGCTGAACGATATTTTCAATCAGCACATGAAACAAGTAGAATTGGAGACATGTTCAAGCCACAGAATTTAGTTCTGGATTGAATGGGCTCTTCCAGATACAGGGCCAAATAACATTGGGGGGGGGACATGTAATCCTCCTTACAGTCTGCTTGTTTAACCCCTTTCATATCAGATCATTGCTGTTGCTTCTGCTGTTGTTGTTGTTGTTGTTGTTATTATTATTATTATAATAAACATTTATATAGCACCAGACATGTAACCTGGTGCTGTACAAAACATAGAAATAGATGTGGTCCCTGCCTGTGGCTTACAATCTAAAAGACAAGGAGGGGGAGACAGGGAGAGGGGACAGTGGGAGAGACAAGGGAGAAGACAGACAAACATTCAAGCGGATGCGAAGTCTCTGGTGCGTGTGCTTAGTTTGCTTACAATCAGGTTGGTTGCAGCAGTCTGCCGAGGAGGGCAGACAGTAGGTATATGGGAACGACTAGCAGGCATTGGGAAAGGCGGCGAGGAAAAAGTGGGTCTTAAGGAGGGATTTGAAGGAGCGGAGGGAGGGGGCAAGGCGAATGTGGGCAGGGAGGGAGTTCCAGGCATGGGGGGCAGCGAGGGAGAAGGGTCGAAGGCGATTAGGTGAGCAGGAGAAACGAGGGAGAGTGAGGGAGGGGACAGAGGAAGAGCGGAGAGCGCGTGCAGGAGTGCGTAGGGAGATTAGGTCCGAGAGGTAAGGGGGAGCTTGGTTATGGAGTGTTTTGAACGTGAATACCAGGAGTTTAAACAGGATACGTTCAGGAAGGGGGAGCCAGTGAAGAGAGAAGAGGAGAGGCTGCACATGGTCGAAGCGACGGGCAGAGTGAATGACCTTGGCAGCGGAGTTTTGGATTGCGATAAGGGGGGACAGGTGAGAGCGAGGGAGGCCAGCAAGGAGGAGGTTGCAGTAATCGAGGCGAGAGATAACCATGGCATGAACAAGGGTTTTGGCTGAGGAGGTAGAGAGAAAGGGGTGGATCCGAGCAATGTTATGGAGGGCGAATCGGCAGGATTTGGCAACAGAGTCAATGTAAGGTTTAAAAGAGAGGTGCGTGTCGAAATGAAGCCCAAGCTACGGACTTGGAGAACAGGATGGATGGTGACCCCATCAATGCAGATGGGCAGGTTAGAGGGAGAGGAAGAGGAGGGAGGAAAAATGAGGAGTTCAGTTTTAACCATGTTGAGCTTGAGTTGACGTCGGGACATCCAGGCGGAGATATCAGAGAGGCAGTCGACGAGGCGTGAGTGGACAGAGGAGGAGAGAGCGGGGGTAGAAAGATAGAGTTGGGTGTCATCAGCATAGAGACGGTATTGGAATCCGTGGGAGGCAATAATTTTGCCAGGGGACAGGGTGTAAATAGAGAAGAGGAGATGGCCAAGGACGGAGCCTTGGGGGACCCCAACCGAAAGGGGGAGGGAGGAGGAGCTTGACTCGGGGAGCGAGACTTTAAAGGAGCAGTCGGAGAGGTAGGAGGAGAACCAGTCAAGGACAGAGCCACAGAAGCCCAAGAAGTAAAGGGAGTCCAATAGGAGCAAGTGGTAAACAGTGTCAAAGGCAGCAGAGAGGTCAAGGAGGACAATGATGGAGTAGAGGCGCTTAGATTTAGCGACAAGTAGATCATTGGTGATCTTAGCCAGGGCAGTTTCAGTAGAGTGGAGGGGGTGGAAGTCGGATTGGAGGGGGTCCAGGGAGGAGTTCCAGGCAGCGGGAGTAGACGACACGTTCCAGAAGCTTTGAGGCAAAGGGAAGGAGGGAGACTGGCCGGTAACTAGGAGGGATCAGATGGGGAAAGGGAGAGATTGATGACATGTAGAAGTGGGGGGTCGACAGTGGGAGCAATAGAGGTCAGGAGGTGGGTGGAGATCAGGTCAAGGGGGCAGGTGGAGGGGTTGGATGAAGAGAACAGGGCGGAGATTTCCTCGAGAGAGGCAGGAGGGAAGGATGTGAGAGGAGAGGGGGGAAGGGGACAGAGTCATTGCTACCTAGAAAAACTAAAAAGAAATAATATTGGCATGCATTTGATTGCAGAACTAGGCATAAGAGACAAAGTGACAGACTGTAAGTCCTATACTCCCATGCTTACTCCAATTAATAATTTTATGGCAGCAATAGATTACTAGTTAGTTTACCAACGAACCCAAGTAATTCAGATGATATCTGTTGGACTAACGTTTAGTGAGAATATTTATTTTATATATTTTCTTGGATTTCTAGACTGCTCCTTCCTGCTACTGCAACTCAGGGTGGCTTACAACATCATAAAAACACAAAATATCAAAATAACAATAAAACCCATATAACTTTAGTTTTGGGGTACACCCCTATGCATCCCGTGGCCCGTTACAGCCACTTTCTACTTTTGGGGTACACTGCTAAAGTTGGTACCTCTGTTTCTATGGTCTGTGACCCATCTTAGAAACTTTTCAGTTTTGGGGCAACCTCAACTATCGGGGTTCTTGCCCACATTTTCCACCACTTATGCGGATGTGACTGTGTCCCCTGAGGGAGAACCCCCTTTTTGGGAATTAGCTCTGGGGTTCCATCCACACAAGTCTCTCAACTTCACCAATATTTATATCTCGCTGTCTCCTCTTCTTGGGGTACACTTTGCAACAGTCTTGCACTAACTGATATCTAGGGGTCTATCACCCCAGATCAGAGCTTATGGCCTTCCAGCCTCCTCATTTCCCCTTACAGCTGGCCTGTTCCACCAGGTAGTGGCTTCTCCCAACAAGTGGGTCCCCAATATAAACATAGTCCTGCACACCAACATAAAGTTCTTCCTGATTGGACAAACAAGGTCTAAGATCTCCCCCCATTCAACAAAGTCTTCAACTCGAGTCCTTGTATTGCAACAACCCCACCTGGTTCTCCCACACCATCTGTGAGGAGGACACAGTCCCATTCCTTCCAGACTTGGGGTTAGTCCTTTCTCTGGGACTCAGCCAGCTTAACAGCCTCCATGCTTCTTCTCTCCAGCAGGCAGCAGGTCCTTTGTCTTCAGGAACCCAAGGCAGATGGACTTCCCTCACTGCTACCTCTGCTTTTCTGGCCAGTAACCATGCCCCTCCACTTTCTTTTCATCTCGAGGAATCTTTCTTAAAGAGCCCATCACTCTTTTTAACAAGGATTCAACAGGCTTCCTAGTTACTTGAGATCTGCCTCCTATGTTAATGGCTTGAGGACAGAGGGCTGACTTTACTTCAGGAAGCTACTCTGCCACAGAGACAACAATGGCCCCAGCATCTCCCAGCTGGCCTTAACCAGCCAGGATGGGAATGGGTCAAGTTCACAAAAAGTGGCCCTAACAGTCCCCAGGACATCCCCTGGATCAGTGGGCAACACCCACTGAAACTGATCCCATAATACAGGACAGGGTGGGGCTTTCCTTACCTCTAGTTCTCCCACTGCCAAAAGCGTGGCATCAAAAGCGTGGTGGATCTGAGCGATTTTATCCACACAAAAATTTGACAAACAAGTCACAACGAGCACTGGAACATTCCAGTTCCAGGCGGAGAGAGGCCGGACTGACGAGCCCCCTCATCTCCCGAAAAAGCACAGCTGGACATGTCTTTGCAGACACTATGAGAGCAGCAAATAACCTCTTCTTTGCTGCCCACACAGCCACAGCATAGGTTCCTAAACTAACTCTATGCTGCAGTCGGTTGGCTTCAGCGCAAGAGCGGTGCCACCATCGCTCCAACCGCTGCCCTTCCCACTTCTTCTGATTCAGGTTCTCTGTATACCATGGGGACCTGTGCAGTCAGTATTCATGGAGCGGATGCCTAGGAGCCATTTGGTCAATAGTCTCAGTCAGCAAGGTGTTTCAAAGAGCCACAAGATCATTGAGCGATCGGTCATCAAGGTCGGAGGGGAGCTTCCCAAGAGCATTCCAGAACCTCTCTGATTCCATAAGTCTCTGAGGGAGAACCAACAGGGGCAGATGTGTGCCAGGAGGTCAGCCTGAAGGAGGTAATGAACTTGTAATTACAAGGGCACTGATAATACTTCCCCCACCAGTGGATATCCCTCCTCAAGGCCTGAGCAGAATATCAGGTCAAGGGTATGTCCCCCATCGTGTCAGGCCCGCTACCAATTGATACAGTCCCATAGTTGCCATGGGCAACCCTGGCAATATGCAAGCTATTGGGCCATGCAAGGCCAGGGCCAACGTTCGAGTAGATGGTCCCCAAGGTAAGTGAGTGGGTCTGGGGCCACTGGATCAGAGGTTGAGGGCAGGGCCTCTTAGTTAGAGGCAGAGGGAGTAAGGCCCCACAAAAGTGCCTGCCCTGCAATGTGCCCTGGGAACCATTCTCAGGACCAGCAGCAGGAGCAGTAGTGATACTCCCCATCCCTGCCTCAGTGGGGAATTCTGCCACTGCATCGGACTCTACTGTCCGGACCCCCAGCTCTGGCCCTAACAATCTCAATGACAGTTATGAGAGCCTTAGGAGTGGTGCCAAAATGTCTTACTGCTGCCATTGCTGTTGTGGAGAAGGCATCACCACAGATGGTGACTGCCAGATCACACATCTGTATGGCCATGTCCCTTACTCCCTCTGACCCGGATGCCTAAATTCCACTTCTTGTCCTGGTAGCTATGCCCACTAACTAGATCTCTCAAGTGGTATTTATTTATTTATTTATTTATTTATTTCTGTCACTTGTACCCCGCCCCTCCTGTAAACAGCTCGGGGCGGCTTCCAACAATATAAATACATAAAAACAATATAAAACAATTTAAAATAATCAACAATAAAAATGTTTAAAACAGGGCCCCGGAAATTAAAACAGTATGGAGGGCCCTCCCCTGCAGGAAGTGTTAGCTTATGGGAGCTTCAGGAACAGCAGCATCCACTCGCTTATAACGGCTTTCCTCAGTATTACAGTTTATAATGGTATCTCTTCAGTATTTCGAATACAATGTGTCACTCGCGTAGTTATTTCTTCCATTTCATTGGGGCAGTTCATTGATATAGAAATTAAGTCTTTAATTTCCATGCCATGCAAGTTGCCAGCTCCGTCCCCTCTCTCTCTCCTCCCCCTGAAGCTCTTGGTTGCTGACTCATCCACTTTTCTGTAACCTCCCACTATGGGCTCTGGTAATTCAGTGATGTAGTGCTGACTTGCTGTGATCTGCTCCTGCCATGAGTTACACACAGCACTCCAGCACACTTGGTTATTTAGTTTTCAGTTAATCAGGTTGCTTTGGTAGTACTTTAACTTCGCTAGTTCTATTTAGCGTAATTTGTTAACTCTGGTAGCATTTCACCACTTTATTTAGTATTTAGTGCTAAATTGTACTACTGAAGTTGACAAAGTACCAGAGAACAAATAACTGAGTAAATCAACAGTGAAAAATGAACTAGTGGAGTAAATTAGCTAAATGAATATGCAAATACCACAAATATAGCACAGATAAGTTGTGTAACCAAATATGTAAATTATACCATGGATATACAATTACATATTCATTTCAGTCCTGTTTGAAATTAGAGCTGAAGCAAGTAGTCGCAAAATGACAAAACCCATTGACTATACCCCACCTGAATCGGAAATGGTGGCAATAAACAATGTCTGTTTACACTCTGTTCAGTATCCATTTCAGTTTGGGGCTGGTTTTTCTGGATTGTCCTTTTTCTTTTTCTTTTTTAGTTCACTTATTTCAATTTCAATTATTTCAGTATTTCCATCCTTTAAGCAGTATTTCCTCCTGTAAGCTGCCCCGAGTCGCTGTTAGGTGAGAGGGGCAGGGTAAAAAATGGTTAAATGAATTAAAAAGTTGGTATATTGGCTGTGTCATTTTGGCAGTAGTAGCATTATTGCATATGTGCAATTGCCAAAAATGACCTAACTAGAATACTACAACTGCAACAACAACAACAAAAGAAACACAATACTTTTAAAAATATGCAAATAGGTGTGCTGGTCACAGATATTAGCTGCGATCCCAAACCCCCTGCATGCAGGATCCATGTGGGATGCGCACGGGTCCCATGAGGCACAATGTCCCTGCAAGGGACTTGCGTGCGAATTGCATGCACGTGCGCAGATTGCGCGCGGGATGGGATCATCCCCATTATCTGTGTATTCGAAGGGCTACCTGAAAATGTAATACCTGGGGATCATAAAGCTGCTACCTGTTTCAACCTAGTTCTATCCCTCATGGCAGCTGTGTCAACAAGTTAAAATGTTGTCCCTGGGCAGATTTTTCATGCTCGTTTGTAAGCAATTGTACAAAAATGATCATTTCCCCTTGCACTAACAATCAAGGGTCAATTTCTACTCCCACTAGCACATCTTAATATTCCATTATTCTTAACTGGGTGTAACAGACTCCCAATATTCCATTGGTCAGTTCAGTCTTGAGCTTTTTTTTTTTTTTTTTGCACGCTTCGGTCTTGGCCATTAATCTTCCTTTATTGCAGCATGTTAAACAAACTGTTAAAATAATGCTAGTGGCAAGGGGGGAAATAGCTTGGTGCCCCTTAAGAGGCATTGTTTGAAATGATATGTTAAAGATTTCTAATTCTCAAGGGTCAGGCAAACCCTGTTTTCATGTTTCCACAAGTTGCTTTGCCACAAGTATTATATTGTCCAGAAATGATATTTAGAGTTTCAATAGCTTCTGGTTCTCTGGGCCACATCACCTTAAAATTGCCCCCAAATTGTTTCAGAATCACATTTCCTCTGTCAAGGAGTGGTAAAGCTCATTTTATATTACGTTGTACAAAGTACAGCGCTCTCCCCCTACAGCGTAATAACTTTAATGTCAGAATGAAAAATGATAAAGCATAAATTAAATAGCAACCAGATGTTTTCCGTAATTTATCGTTTTTGTTGTTTTTCTACCTAATGTAAACAAGTTTCTTATCTTCTCATGAAATCTGCATTTCACATCCTAGGCTTCCTTCACACACAGACCTGTTGTGTGTGTTAAGAGATGTGTGAGCTAACTGAAGTTAGTGCAAAGTGAAAAAGATTACTGCACGCACAAATAGTTAATGTGTAGAAAAGAGGTGTGAAAATGGGCTTGCTTCACACGCAGACCTTTTTGTGTGTGCTGAGAGATGCGACCTAGCTGAAGTGAATAAAAAGTGGGAATGATTATTGTGTGCATAAATGTGTAAAACATAGAAAAAGGAAAAGGTGTGAAAACAGGCTTGCGCTCATGCAAATATCCTTTGTGCCTTTAAAATAAGAGCATTCACATTCCTGGCTTGCTACTAAAGCTAAAACTCAACCCAAGGTTGGAGTTTGCACTGCAAGTGTGTGTGTGTGTGTGTGGTGGGGGGTGGAAGAGAGAGCGCTTCTTGGGTGCCCATGAAAGCAGACCTTGGGCTGGCACTGCAGATGGGGAAAGATGGTTCCCAAGTAGGTCTGAAGTGGCAGTGTTGTTGGCCATTTTGCAGTTCACTGTCGATGTTTCGACAGTTTTGCTGCAGCTCCATTTGCCATCGATTTGCAGCACTATCCGACATTTTGTGACCGCTCCAGGTATTCTGTGGCACTTAAGATAATAGTGAAAATTTCCAACAGTTCTGACATTTCTGACAGCTTTTCTGACATTTCCAACAGCTTTTCCAACACTTTAGTCTCAATTTCCTACATTTTGCAGCAGTTTCCAACACTTTATGGGAGTTGTAACAGTTTCTGACAATTTCTCCGATGCTGAGAAATAGCGACAGGCTATAGGCCATTTTTATATGGATGCCACACATCCAACAACACCCATGAACACCCATTGTATAGGTGGGAGAGTGTCCATGTGAACGGCATCGGATGAGTGTGCACACTCCTATGATCTACCCATCAACACCCATGGAGTAGCCAGGAAGGAGCCAGCATGCTCCGTGGGTGGAGATGGGTGGAGCTGGATGTTAAACATTCATGTAAACAGCAAAACACACACACACATGGGAAGGCTCCACCAAAACCAGCGAGACACAGCTATGGAGAGACCCCGCAGGAGCCCGCAAGCAGACACACCCACCGGAACTGGAAGAGACACCGAACACCCGCCCAGGATCCCTTAAAGGAGAAGCAAGCGAGGACATGGCACAGCCTTTGCCAGCGGCAGAAAGAGGGCAAAAACAACACACACCACTGCTCAAACCACCAGAGCAAGTGATCCCTCAGCCCCTGGTGAGGCCAGCCAGGATGCGGCAGCCCCATCCTACTGGTGCGGGAGACGTCCCTGGAAACTGAAATGGGCAACATCACCCTCTGCGTGTGCCCCTGAAACCCACAGGGTCAGAACCCACAAGGACAGGGGGAGCACGGCGAGTGGATCGACACCAGGGATGCCCAGGAGTGGCCCCAGGCATGTGCCACATGTGCAGCTTCACATAGCCCCGCGGCCAGCTGGGATCCCGCGCTTGCCTGGCTGGGCAGCAGGTTGCAGCCAGCTTCTCCCCAATAAGTTCTTCTGCCTCTCCTCCCTGGCTCCGGTCCCCATCCCTCACCTGCCTCTGTAGTAGTGCTGCAGTAGTAACTGGACACCACCAATCCGACTGGGAGATAAATCTGTTTTGTTTACAAACAACATTTCCCCATGTGAGTGATCAGAAGGTTATTACCTTGTAAAGAAGGTTCTTCAAGATGGCTCCCAACGTGCTCCTAATGTTCTCACAACTGGGTTCTGCATGCTCACCCTATTCAAATAATAGACCACATGGTGGTCTTGAGCTTCTCTAGTATAAAAAGCACTCTCCCCCCTCAGAATAACAGTTCCTTCCAACCCTTTCTAGGAATATAGTAGTAGTAGTAATAGTAATATTTTATTATTATTATTATTATTATTATTATTATTATAAGCATTTATATGGTGCAAGCAGTATACTTGGTGCTTCACAGAACAGTAAGATAGACGCAGTCCCTGCCTACGGCTTAGAATCTAATAGACATGGAGAGGGGAGACAAAGAGAGGGGACATAGGGAGAGACAAGGAATAAATAACATTCAAATGGAAAAAAATCTCAGGTGCATGTGCTTGACTTGGTTGCAGTTAGGGGAGGGCAGACAGTAAATATTGAAAGGAAAGTTCTAGCAGGCATTGGGAAAGGTGGCAAGGAAGAGGTGGGTTTTGAAGAGGGATTTAAAGATGCGGAGGGAGGTGGCAAGGCGGATCTGGGCAGGGAGGGAGTTCCAGGCATGGGGGGGCAGCAAGGGAGAAGGGACGAAGGCGGTTAGGGGAGCAGGGGAGATGAGGGAGAGTGAGGGAGGGGGCAGAGGAGGAGTGGAGAGTGTGTGCAGGAGTGTGCAAGGAGACTAGGGCTGAGAGGTAAGGGGGAGCCAGGTTGTGAAGGGATTTATAAGTGAATACCAGGAGTTTGTGAAGGATGCATTCGGGAAGGGGGAGCCAGTGAAGCGAGGAGAGGAGAGGTTGCATGTGGTCGAAGCGATGGCCTGAGTGGATGACCCTCACAGCGGAGTTTTGGATGGAGATAAGGGGGGACAGGTGAAAGCGTGGGAGGCCAGTAAGGAGGAGGTTGCAGTAGTCAAGGTGAGAGATGACCATGGTGTGAACAAGGGTTTTGGCTGAGGAGACAGAGAGAAAGGGGCGAATCCAAGCAATGTTGTGAAGGGTGAAGCGACAGGGCTTGGCAACAGAGTCGATGTAAGGTTTAAAGGAAAGGTGAGTGTCGAAGACAAAGCCCAAGCTATGGGCTTGGGGAATGGGACGGATGGTGAACTCATCAATAAGGATGGACAGGGAAGAGGGAGAGGAAAGTTAGGGAGGAAAGATAAGGAGTTCAGTCTTAGCCATGTTGAGCTTGAGCTGACGGGACATCCAGGCAGAGATATCAGAGAGACAGTTGATGAGGCAAACTTGGACAGAAGGGGATAGAGGAGGGGGTGGAGAGATAGAGTTGAGTGTCATCAGCATAGAGGTGAAATTGGAAGCTGTGGGAGGCAATGAATTTGCCAAGGGACAGGTTGTAGATAGAGGAGAGGACCCAGGACAGAGCCTTGGGGAACCCCAACCAAGAGGGGGAGGGAGGAGGAGTTGGAATTGGGAAGAGACACATTAAAGGAGCGATCAGAGAGGTAGGAGGAGACCCAGTCAAGGACAGAGCCGCAGAAACCTAGGAAGCAAAGAGAGTCCAGTAGGAGTGAGTCGTCAGCAGTGTCAAAAGCAGCAGAGAGGTCAAGGAGGACAAGAATGGAGTAAAGGTGCTTAGATTTAGCGACAAGTAGATCATTGGTGATCTTGGCCAGGGCAATTTCAGTGGAGTGAAGGGGACAGAAGCCAAATTGGAGAGGGTCCAGGGAAGAGTTGGCAGAGAGGAGATCCAGGCAGTAGACCACGGAGTAGACCACACGTTCCAGAAGCTTAGAGGTGAAGGGTAGGAGGGAGACCGGCTGGTAACTAGAGGGGTCGAGGGTGGACTTCTTGAGGATGGGAGAGAGAGTGGCATGCTTGAAGGCAGAGGGGAAGGAGCCAGTGGGGAGAGAGAGATTAATGACATGTAAGGGGGGGGAGGCGACAGTGGGAGCAATGGAGGTCAGAAGGCAGGAGGGGATTGGGTCGAGGGGGCAAGTGGAGGGGTTGGAAGAAAAGAGCAAAGAGGAGATTTCCTCAAGGGGGGAAGGAGGAGAGGAGAGAGGGGGTAGTGAGGGAGCAGTGAGAGGAGACGGGTGGGAAGCGATGTCCTGGCGGATCTTGTCAATTTTTGAGCTGAAAAATGACGTGAGATCCTGAGCATAAAGGGAGGAGGGGGGAGGGGGAGAGGGGGGGGGCTTAAGAAGGGAGTCAAAGGTGGAGAAGAGGCGGCAGGGGTCACAAGAGTAGGATTCAACCTGGGAGGCATAGTAGGCCTGTTATGGACATAGGCCACAACAAAATTTACACAAAATTCCATAGAAGACATAGCGACCAGAAATTGTATAAATGCATAACAATACATACCAATAAACCCACACATACATTAATTGATTCTTGAGACAATTTAAAACAATAATAAAAGGCAAATCTATCAGTAAATAAAAAAATAAAAAAATTACCTAAACCCAATAGGCCAATGGTAAAGTTCATTTGTGCGAAATATACTTTACAGCATTCCTAACCCATATGACCCTTGCTGAAATATAACATAATATTTCTAACGAAAGAATCATTGAAGCACAATATCAAGGACCTGCACATTTCCCATCATATACCCTATCCAAACCCTAGAGGGATATATCAATATGGCCAACAAAATCAATACATTCCTAGGCTTTGCCAACCATTTTCAATTTCATCTATATAATATGAACTGCCCAGAGATATTGTGCTACTGTCATTGTAATTTCCGCAACACGATCACCGAAAAGATAACTAACAAAATTCTGCCGATCTTCCCGGGAGAGCATCAGTCAGGGGGACAATATACCTCTTGCGTGCTTCAGTGAAATACAAACGTTCCAATAGGATATGCTTCATCGTATCAGTTTGGTTCAAACTGCACAAACACAACTGCTCCTCCACTGGGATGCCTCTATCTAGGAATATAAGAAAATTACATGTGGGGCTGGAAGGGTGGGTGTTGTGAGAATATTTAGACCCATTTCGAAGAACCTTGTTTACAAGGCAGCAGCCTTCTGTTCTTTGAGTGGCTTCTCACAGGCCCTTTTTACATGGCTCCACCGGGTGGGGAGGTCCATGGGTGCGCTGGTGCATGGGCGGGGCGTGCACATGGCCGCACATACATCCCCACTCACCCCCCACTCATCCACACCCATGGAGGCAACCTCCATTTCCCCTGGTTGCTCTGTGCATGGGGACGAGTGGGGATGCGTGTTAGGCGGATGCGCACGCACCCCCACTCACCATGGGTGTGTGCACTGCATTATTCACACAGGGCTCCCCCACCCNGCAGGAGTGTGCAAGGAGACTAGGGCTGAGAGGTAAGGGGGAGCCAGGTTGTGAAGGGATTTATAAGTGAATACCAGGAGTTTGTGAAGGATGCATTCGGGAAGGGGGAGCCAGTGAAGCGAGGAGAGGAGAGGTTGCATGTGGTCGAAGCGATGGCCTGAGTGGATGACCCTCACAGCGGAGTTTTGGATGGAGATAAGGGGGGACAGGTGAAAGCGTGGGAGGCCAGTAAGGAGGAGGTTGCAGTAGTCAAGGTGAGAGATGACCATGGTGTGAACAAGGGTTTTGGCTGAGGAGACAGAGAGAAAGGGGCGAATCCAAGCAATGTTGTGAAGGGTGAAGCGACAGGGCTTGGCAACAGAGTCGATGTAAGGTTTAAAGGAAAGGTGAGTGTCGAAGACAAAGCCCAAGCTATGGGCTTGGGGAATGGGACGGATGGTGAACTCATCAATAAGGATGGACAGGGAAGAGGGAGAGGAAAGTTAGGGAGGAAAGATAAGGAGTTCAGTCTTAGCCATGTTGAGCTTGAGCTGACGGGACATCCAGGCAGAGATATCAGAGAGACAGTTGATGAGGCAAACTTGGACAGAAGGGGATAGAGGAGGGGGTGGAGAGATAGAGTTGAGTGTCATCAGCATAGAGGTGAAATTGGAAGCTGTGGGAGGCAATGAATTTGCCAAGGGACAGGTTGTAGATAGAGGAGAGGACCCAGGACAGAGCCTTGGGGAACCCCAACCAAGAGGGGGAGGGAGGAGGAGTTGGAATTGGGAAGAGACACATTAAAGGAGCGATCAGAGAGGTAGGAGGAGACCCAGTCAAGGACAGAGCCGCAGAAACCTAGGAAGCAAAGAGAGTCCAGTAGGAGTGAGTCGTCAGCAGTGTCAAAAGCAGCAGAGAGGTCAAGGAGGACAAGAATGGAGTAAAGGTGCTTAGATTTAGCGACAAGTAGATCATTGGTGATCTTGGCCAGGGCAATTTCAGTGGAGTGAAGGGGACAGAAGCCAAATTGGAGAGGGTCCAGGGAAGAGTTGGCAGAGAGGAGATCCAGGCAGTAGACCACGGAGTAGACCACACGTTCCAGAAGCTTAGAGGTGAAGGGTAGGAGGGAGACCGGCTGGTAACTAGAGGGGTCGAGGGTGGACTTCTTGAGGATGGGAGAGAGAGTGGCATGCTTGAAGGCAGAGGGGAAGGAGCCAGTGGGGAGAGAGAGATTAATGACATGTAAGGGGGGGGAGGCGACAGTGGGAGCAATGGAGGTCAGAAGGCAGGAGGGGATTGGGTCGAGGGGGCAAGTGGAGGGGTTGGAAGAAAAGAGCAAAGAGGAGATTTCCTCAAGGGGGGAAGGAGGAGAGGAGAGAGGGGGTAGTGAGGGAGCAGTGAGAGGAGACGGGTGGGAAGCGATGTCCTGGCGGATCTTGTCAATTTTTGAGCTGAAAAATGACGTGAGATCCTGAGCATAAAGGGAGGAGGGGGGAGGGGGAGAGGGGGGGGGCTTAAGAAGGGAGTCAAAGGTGGAGAAGAGGCGGCAGGGGTCACAAGAGTAGGATTCAACCTGGGAGGCATAGTAGGCCTGTTATGGACATAGGCCACAACAAAATTTACACAAAATTCCATAGAAGACATAGCGACCAGAAATTGTATAAATGCATAACAATACATACCAATAAACCCACACATACATTAATTGATTCTTGAGACAATTTAAAACAATAATAAAAGGCAAATCTATCAGTAAATAAAAAAATAAAAAAATTACCTAAACCCAATAGGCCAATGGTAAAGTTCATTTGTGCGAAATATACTTTACAGCATTCCTAACCCATATGACCCTTGCTGAAATATAACATAATATTTCTAACGAAAGAATCATTGAAGCACAATATCAAGGACCTGCACATTTCCCATCATATACCCTATCCAAACCCTAGAGGGATATATCAATATGGCCAACAAAATCAATACATTCCTAGGCTTTGCCAACCATTTTCAATTTCATCTATATAATATGAACTGCCCAGAGATATTGTGCTACTGTCATTGTAATTTCCGCAACACGATCACCGAAAAGATAACTAACAAAATTCTGCCGATCTTCCCGGGAGAGCATCAGTCAGGGGGACAATATACCTCTTGCGTGCTTCAGTGAAATACAAACGTTCCAATAGGATATGCTTCATCGTATCAGTTTGGTTCAAACTGCACAAACACAACTGCTCCTCCACTGGGATGCCTCTATCTAGGAATATAAGAAAATTACATGTGGGGCTGGAAGGGTGGGTGTTGTGAGAATATTTAGACCCATTTCGAAGAACCTTGTTTACAAGGCAGCAGCCTTCTGTTCTTTGAGTGGCTTCTCACAGGCCCTTTTTACATGGCTCCACCGGGTGGGGAGGTCCATGGGTGCGCTGGTGCATGGGCGGGGCGTGCACATGGCCGCACATACATCCCCACTCACCCCCCACTCATCCACACCCATGGAGGCAACCTCCATTTCCCCTGGTTGCTCTGTGCATGGGGACGAGTGGGGATGCGTGTTAGGCGGATGCGCACGCACCCCCACTCACCATGGGTGTGTGCACTGCATTATTCACACAGGGCTCCCCCACCCATGGACATGCAGAGATCTGCGTGTTCATGGGTGGGAGCAGCCCATGTAAAAAGGGCCACATTCTCACAACTGTCTTACTTATACTATGTTAGGTAGGAATTTAGGATATAAAGCAGTATCTATTCTACCTTGGAAAATCTGCAAATATGGTTCTAAGATTATTAATGGTTGCTATTTCACTAACTCTTCTTATTGAAGTTATTGCTAACAGGAATACTGTCTTTAAACCCATGAACTGGTTATGGGGTGGGTGTGGGGGCAGCGTGAACTGATTATGGGGTCACATCTGAACTGGCTATTTATCTCTTTTTAAGGCATAATGCACTTAATAGGCTGGCTGCATTTTGGGTGTCTTGTGTGTTTGATAGCAGCACCTCTGGACCGGTCACACTGTGTGCGTGCGCAAGACACAGGCGGCACCGGCTTCAAGAAGCAACAGGTCCTGGAGGCCAGACTGGCTAAGCTCATTCCCCTCCCCCAGTAAGGCAGTGGATGCAGTCAGTCGCTCTGTGCCTGCCTCACTGCCTGCCCGGCTGCCCCTGCAGTGGAACCACTCCTGGGGAGTGGTCGTAGATGCTTGGCTGGGGAGGTGAGGGGGGAAAGCATTGGGAGGCCATGCTTGTCTATGGCCGCACGACTGAGCACCAGGTAAGGCAGCCAAGGGGTGGCAAGTCAAGGGGAGGCCATGCTTCTCCATGGCTGCTCAGAGGGTGGAGAATGGGAATTCTTCCTGTCCATAGGGAGTAAATGTTATGTAAATGTACATATTTGCATAATTAGTTGGGACCTAATTATGCAAATTAGGCCCTGCACCAAGACTTCACACATGGCCTCACAAACCCTGGGGCCAGCCTTGGGGACACCACCCAGGATGTGGAGGAATACGATCCAGGTAAGAGAATGAGCACTGGGAAGTGGGGGGAGGTGTCCAGCCCACAAAAGCCAGGGACCCAGTTGGGAAGCACCGCCCAACTGCCAGATCGCATTTGCTCACGCAGCTCAAGGGGACCTGGAGGTGCAGGAGGAGGAGGTGGTGGGCCTGCAGGAGGAAGTGGAGGAAGTGAAGGCCATCCCAGGACCCGGCAACCAGAAGAACGATGGTAGGTTCACACAGACAAGGCCACAGTGGCAGGAAGAGGTGGGGTAATGCAAGGTGGACAGGGGCAGAGCAGCGCTACCGACCCCATCCCCATCCAAGGGATGGGCAAGGGGACAGGAAGGAAGGGGGGCAGGAACACCACAGGACAACAGGTGGAGACAGCACAGGGGACGAGGGGGAACATGGCCGCGGAGAAGGGGCAGGGGGACGAGGCCATGACGGGGATGGGAGACAAACGCACACAGGGTCATGGGAGCAAGGATGGGGCCATCACCACATGCTGAAGTGGACATGGGGGAAGGGGAAGAAAGCCAACAGAGCCAAGGCCATAGAGGGAGCAACCGGGGGAGGGATTTGCCAGCACAGCCCCAGGAGCCAGAACAGATCAATGGGGGCAGGTCCCCATCTTGAAGTTAAACACACGTACCCTTGCTGTTCGCAGATGAGCAGCGCAGCCCAGTGTGTTCAGGGGTGCCACCTCCAGGAGTGCAGAGAGGAACCAGGAGATGTGGGCCTGCAACCAGTGGATGAGGGAGGACCTAGGGAGGGAACTGCTGGCGGAGACCAGGCGGTTGGCAGACGCGCAGAGCCAGGAGCAGGCCCTAAACAGGGAGGTACAGCTAGAGGAGGGCGAAAGGGACTGGGAACAAATGGCAGCAATGGTCACCTGGTCCTGCACAGAGCACCTGTGGGACAGGTGCCAAGCTGCCGCCTTCCTCCACAAGCAGCACCTAGACAGGCAGGAGAAGGCAAGAGCCCATGTCACGCTAGAGGGAAATGCCGCAAACACCTTCCGGTTGATGGAGGACACCTTGGAGGCCTTTCAGTGCGTCCCCCAGCTGTAGGAAAACCGGCAGCACAATACCACCATGGCACCCTCCCACAGGTGCAAGTGCCCCTTCCCCAGCTCATCTGCCAACCCTGGTTTCTCCAGCAGCAACCCTACCCTGGCCTAGGCCACATGGCCCCTTCCCCCATTGTCCTCCAACAACAGCAAGTCCCCCCCCCCCCGGCCAGCCTGCCCCACTCTCAGTTCCCCTCTATGATCCCCTCTCTAGGGACCCCCAGCCACCCCACATAATCCCTGCACCCCCAGTGACCCAACAGCCAAGGCAGGCTGCCCCACATGCGCAGGTAAGCGCAGGGAACAGATGGTGGCCAACCGACATGGGGGGAGGGGGGAATATGGGACACGGTAACCACCCAGCCACGAGAAAGGGCTTAAGGTAGCATGGGAAGTGATGATGGATACAGGGAGGTCAGGTACAGGAGCAGCAAAACGGTGGGAACATGGAATGGGCACCGGCCACTTTTAATGCTAAGTGTTGCATCCACAGGAGTCGACACCAGACCCAGCATTAGAGCAGCCGGTGGAGGAAGGAGAGCTTGGACTAGGCAGGTGACGGTCACAGCAGGTAGCGGCTGCCAAGGCCTGCAGAGAGCCATCCCCTGGTGGTGCTGTAAAGAGGGGAGAAAGAAGAACCCGCAAGACCTGACCCACCCCCTGTTAATAGTCCCACAATAAATACCCTGAACCTAACGTACCTGTCTGTTGTGGAGTCTGTACAGGGCGATGGAAGTGACTTGATGGAGCCAGCAGCAAGCCACAGTGGTGGCCAATGCCAGGGAACCAATGACTTACAGCTGCGGCTCAGGCAGGTCCGACAGCTCTCACGCGTGCCCTATCAGATCGAGGCAACCCGAAGGGCACGGGCAAGGAACACGGATCCAGGATGACCAGCCACAGGAAGGGATAGAGGAGAGGGATGGGAATGCACCCTGTAAAGACCCAGATACCAGCATGGAGGGGATGGAGATGTGTATGGTTACCGGGATGTCGGGTGACAGTGTGAGACATCATGCCATCACCATCCCATACCCACCAACAGGTGTTGGAAATGGCGAGGGACAACCAGGGGACCCAGGGCTTTTACTACACTGCAAACAACAGCCTTCCATCTCCTCCAGGACAGGTCAAGACGTCCAACAGGGTGCCATACCACACATGCACAGTGCAGTTGGAATGGTGTGCGAGAGCATAGACACACCACCGTGGCCAATAGGGCTCCAGTACCATGGATACCTCACCGGAGGTTCAACGGGAAGTCCAGTACATAAGGAAAGGATGAGGTGGAAGTGGTGTGATGCTGCCATCCCCATCATCGCCTGGCCTTGATCCTCTGTGCCCATTGCACCAATGCCACGCAGTGCAGGTTGTCTGCCCTCTCACAACGTGGCCCATGGGTATACCAGCAGGGGGCTGGGCGCAGGAGGTCAGCCAATTGCTCGAACACCAGCACCAGGAGACAGAGGCACGCAGCCATGATGGCAATTGGGGCAGCTCACAATTGCAGGGTGCCCACAACAGGCATTGTGCTCCCACCACCATGACCTCTCCCCATGAACCCAGCAACACACCCAGTGACCGCCCACCAGCCAACAACCCACCCTGCTCATGGGTACCCTGAACCAGCTAGTGACCCTGTGATGTCCCCCCCTCACACATATCCTCTTACCTGTAGGCAGCACTCCATGCACTCAACACTGTTCCCCCACATGTCCCACAGTCACACAACCTCACATGCCCTATTGGTCTCCACATGCCCCTGCTTCGTGCTCTCTGCTCCCTCTATCACTCTCACTGAACTTTCTCCACAACCACCGCAGCCAACACACCATGCCCTAGCGGTCGACCCAGCTCCCATATGTAGATGGATGATGAGTCACAGGGCCTCAGCAGCTGGTGCAGCACACTGGGTGGGGCATGCACACCTGTCAGGGGTCTCCTTGATGCTACCCCTGTGCACTGGCTGACAGCGGTATGCTAGGCCAATGCATCTGCATTCAGTAGCCGTCTGGTACAGTTCCATTGGATCTCCTAGACCGTGCACCCCTACCGCCCCCCCTCGCTGTCTGAGTCCCTGCACCATATGGTGTGTGTGTGATATGCAGCATGGGTCCCCATTCTCCAGGACTGCTGTTGTCGGGTCAGCAGCCATCCTGCTGTGCTGTGTCAAGATACGGCAGCCCCTTGATGGTTTCCCATTTAATCCTCCCCCAGGGCCTGTCCTGTCTCTCTGCCTCTTATCGAGTGGGTATGAGTATGCCCTGTGTGTGGGATTGAGGTTCCCAGACCCGCCGAGCCTGGATGCTATCGGCTGGCCAAGGTACCGTCCAGATAGCTTGCAGCTCCGGCCCCATAGGAGCTCAGACAGTCGCTCACCATCCACTTCGGTTGCTCACCAGCTTGAAGCCTTTGTGCAGGCCATATCCAGCCATGAAACGGGCCATGTTTTTGATCGTTGGGCTGTGGGGGAGTGGCCAGTGTGTGCCATCATGCTGCTGGGAAACCTGTGGCAGAGCAGCGATGTGCAGCTGTTGGTGAGCGTCCCCCTTTCTGTGGGTGATGGCTTCAATCGCCTGTCCCATTACATGTGGCTTTTGGGGCACCCCTTTGGGGGTCTGGAGAGCAAGGCATGCCAGAGAGCTCAGATTCACGCCCCTATGCTGGCCTGACCGTGGTCCCCCTCTGCTGTTGTGCTGCCATGGGAATCCCAGGGACTTGCTGCTGTTCACCAGGTGGGGCGGTCATCAGGAGTTTGGTCTGGCCCTCCAGGCTTGTGGGCCATATTTATTTATTAATTTTTATTTATTTTTAAATTTATATCCCGCCCCTCCTGCCCACAGGGCAGCCCGGGGCGGCGAACAACATTTCATTTAAAACAATAATAAAATTTTAAAACAATTTAAAATACACTACATGGGGAAAGCCCCCATCCCCACCCCCTCCCCCACCCCACCCCTACCCCCTGCCAAAAGCCTGACGGAACAGCCAGGTCTTACATATACGCCGAAACAGCAGGAGAGTGGGCGCCAGCCGAGCCTCCTCCGGAAGCGAATTCCACAGCACAGGGGC
>QEPC01009174.1:1225471-1241378 GCA_003113815.1 Sphenodon punctatus | reverse complement strand
GTCAAGAGTGGACTTTTTGAGAATAGGAGAGACTGTGGCATGTTTGAAGGCAGAAGGGAAAGAGCCAGTAGAGAGGGAGAGGTTGATGATGTGCAGGAAGGAAGGGGCGACAGTGGGAGTAATGGAGGTGAGGAGGCGGGAAGGAATGGGATCAAGGGGGCAAGTGGAAGGGTTGGAGGAGGAGAGCAGAGAGGAGATTTCCTTAAGGGAGGCAGGGGAGAAGGAGGACATGAGAGAAGGAGGGGGAAGAGGAGAGATGTTTCGGGTCTTGCCTGTTCTTCCTGGTGACTTTGCTCTAACCTGACCTCCCTCCCCCGTTTGGGGTCCCCTTTCTCCCTCTTCCTCCAGGGTTCCCCTGTGTGCTTGTGTGCACTGCGGTCTGCAGGCGGGGTCTGGATTTGGGGGTATCCATGTCGGCTGGCTGTCTGGCCTGTGTCTTGTGGCTTGACGGGTTGCTTTTTAGTATCTCTTGACCTTGCAGCTCTCTCCTCCCCTGTCCGCTTGGAGTCTGGTGATGTAGGGGCGGAGCCGTGTGTCGCAGCTTTGTTTGCCCTCGCTCGACCATGTTGTATCATCACTGTGCTCGGCGTGGTTTTCCCTCGGTTCGGTGTCCATATAAATGTTATGTGTGCTTGCTTGGTGTTGCCCTGGATGGGTGTGTGCCCGATGGGTGTGTACCGGCCCCTTCCCTTCCTTCCCACATCACCCCACGGTAGTGTCTGTGCAAATCTCTCCCTACTTGGTGCGAATGAGTGTTTGGTGGGTGTGCTCACCTACCCAGCTCCACCCACCAGGCCCGCGGCAGCGTTCATGTAAAAAAGGCCATAGCAGAAAGTGGCAGCAAACATTGGAACAAGTATGGGAATGCCGTGTCCATGCCATATTGGGAAAACGGCAGCAGATGGGAGGGTTCCAACAGAACTGTTGGACACTGCCGCATGTCGTTTCAGGTACTTGCTTGCCGATGAACTGTTCATTAGGAACACTGATCATCTGTTCACCAGGACTCCTCGTGGTATATAGATCCCACTGGTGAATAGGCCATCCAAAATTACCATAAAATGCTGTGATAAAGCAGGATGCCTTCCCAGTTCCCACACCCACAATGCAAGTAGTCAACTTGCATTGTAGATGGGGAAGGAGTGCTGCAGCTTCCCCACTGAACAGCAGAAAACTGAAACAGTAGTTCAGGGAGGGGCATGAAAGATGGTAATTTCCCATGAAAAATCCCTCCCCACAGCCCATTTAAATTTTTTTATAGAGTATTATCCTTAAAACATACGTGAGTCTTGGGTTGGCACAAATGTTTAGTAATGGTACCAGACAGTTCAGGATCGTGTCCAGTGATAGTTAAATACCATATTCACTCCCTTGATCTGCATTGTAATTTTATCATTATGTAAACAAACGTAAACTTCCAGCCCTTGTTATGGTAAAGAATAGTGGATTTTTCCATAGGATTGATCCAGTGAACCTTTTGTAAATTATCCAAACAAATAAATGTTATGAAATTTTCTGGGGGGGGGGAGGGGCTGGGGGCTTTCCACTTTCACCCCGTATTTTAAATTGTCAAGTGGGATGTTCTCTATGCATATCTCATTATCTGAATAGAAAGCCATCCAAAATTTCTGGAAATCATTATGTTAAAACAGGAGCCAAGAATTATTTTTTGTGCAGGATGAAACTATGTGGGCATAGAGGGTTCTCTCTATATAGTGTCTGTAAGGGGTGACCATAGGCCTCTTTCCCTCCTGCGACTGGGTGAGAAGCATGGGCTGAAATTCTCTTTAATCCATTTGTCTTCCTTTCTCCTAAAAGAGTGTTTGTTTTCTGAACTGTAGCCATTCTTTACCATGTGCACATCAGCTGTTACCATAAATACGTGCTACTTATATCATGCAACATGTACTAAGCACTCAAAGAACATAGAGGAGAGGATATAATACACACACATACCAACTTGGAGAGATGATGTCATGTCAACTCTATGCGGAAGGATGGTTTAGAGTGATTAGGATGCAGGAGCTTAGGAAATATGGGTTAAAGTACAGCTGAAACTGCTAGTAGATTCATTGGTGGTATTTGCATTTTTAGGTGGCTGTCAGAATATGTGAATAATACCCACAACCAAAATGGATATTCACATATTCTGTTCTTCAGATATTCGATTTTGTTTATATTCATTTTCCAGGGGGTTTAATTTTATTCAGTTCAGTGATTTTGTTTTTTCTGTCATTTTGGTATTTTGTAGGGCTGTACCAAATAGTACTTCCAAGTACTCGGGCCGAATACCAAAGTTCCAAGTAATCGACCCAAGTACTAGGCGGCCTTTAGGACTCGGAATTCCAGACCTCAGAAAACTTCAGAAATTGTGGAACTATTTGGCGCCAGGTTGGCACCTCAGCACATGTTGCCATGTGCAGCAACTGTAGCTATTTAATTGCCTAGCTAATCAGGGTGCACAACAACACATGCAGAAATAATAATTTAAAAAAACCCCAACAGTATTGTTCTACCCACAGCATGGCCTACCATCAACAGTGAGTGCACCCACTGTAATCATTATGCCAACCAAGCAGTGCACAAAAATGCAGGCTAACAAGGGACATTCGCTCAAGAAGAACACAACATCCCCACAAAACGGTATGCAGCTGCATGGAGAAATATAAATCCCACCAAAAGCCAGCAATCCCAGACCCCAGCAGTCACAAAATTAAGAAACCAGATATTCGCGCACACATACCAGTGGCACCCTCTTGACATGGCACTGGTACTGTGGCACTGATAATTTGAACAGACGAGGCAAAGGGAAGTGGAGCCAGGCAGAGAGATCCCAGTCTGGCCTCAGGATGCCAAGCAGCTGGCAGAACAGTAGAAGTTACACCTTACAATTAGGCTCTGTTGTACCATGCCACAGCCTAGACAACACACACAACCCTGCAAAACATTGTGCAACTGCATGGAGAAATAAAATCCTGTCAGCAAGCCCAGCATTCACAAAATTAAGAAACCATATATTCACACACACATCCCCGGGGCACCCTCTAGTCTTGGCATGCCCCTGGTACTGTGGCACTGGTAACTTGAACAGACCAGGCAAGGGGAAGTGGAGCCAGGCAGAGAGATTCCTCTGGCCTCATGGTACCAAATGCCAACCAGACGTAGGGGCCAGTGCCCTGCCTAGGCGTAGCGCATGCCTGGCGGGGCGCCGTGGAACATAGGGGGTGGAACCGCACCCCCCCCCCCAGGCTTCCGGCAGTGAGTGAGCAATAAAGGTACCGGCGGGACGTATAAGCCCCATCAGTAATCATTTAGAAAGGCTGGCCCCTTCCTTGCGAGCATGTAGCTGTGTCCTTGTATCCCTGTCTTGATTCTTGAGCGTGTGCAAGCGGTTTTGTGAGTGTTTCTGTGAGCCCCTCCTCCTTGTATTCCTTGTATCAACACTGAGTGTGAGTGTGACCAGTGAGGCCTTCCTTGACATCTCCTTGCCCTTGCCCCATGCCGCTTCCTTCCTCCTCCACCTTCCCGTATGCCAGCCCTTCCTGTTCCCCCCCCACCCGCCTTCCCTTCCCCTTCCCTCTCCCCTTAGCCACTCCTGGTTTCCTTGTCTCTGTATCTCCGCCCTCATGCCTTAGTCCACGGTGTTCTGGGTCCCATTGTGTCTGGGTGCATATGGATTGGTGAGTATTTGTACCCCCTTACCTCTTTTGGCTATTGGTGTCCTCTCCCTCCCTGTGATGAGTCAGGTTGCCCTCCATAGTGGAAGGAAAGCCCAAATACAACCCTGAGGGAATTACTGTTGCTCCCAGTGTAGTCCCAGGGGAGAGGCGCCTGCCAAGTGTCTGTCCCGTCCCTTCCTTTCCTATACCCCCTCCCCCGCGACACGCCCAGGTGGCCAAGAACAAGGCCTGCCTCAGTTTGCCTTCCCATGCTCATGCCAAAGTGCATATATGCCCACCCTGTGGGCAAAGCTGAATCCCTGCCCCAGCCTGTCTGACTTTCATGACAAGGTGCCTGTCTGTCTGCCCTGGCAAACCTTGGTGATGTGCCCCACTGCCTGGTAATACTGCTGCTGCTGTCTGCTGGTCCATGGGTTCTCTGCCCTGGCAAATCCAAATGTGCCCATGCAATCCTCCTGCTGCTGTCTGCTGCTGTATGGGAGCTCTTCCTTGGAAAATCCTTCCATCCTGGCTCCATGGGTGCTGCACACAGGCAAATCCTACTGCTGCAGTCTCTGCTGTTCCACGGGTTCTGTGCCTGGCCAATCCAATGTCTGCTGCTGCCAATGCTGCCTCTGCTATCTGTGCCATGGGTTCTGTGCCCCGGCAACCCAATGTCTGCTTCTGTTGCCTCTGCTGTGCCACAGGTACTGTGCAATCCACCGGCAATCCAATATCTTCTACTAGGTGGCCACATGATTTCCCACTGGGCAAGGCTTGACCAATTGGCAGAATAGCTTGTTCAGATCTGGAGAGTAGGATGCAAGCCTGCAATGCCCAGCCAAGTAGGTGTGCCAGCCACCGAGGCTGGGCCTCTGCCGCTGCTCCGCTGATGGCCGCCTGCAATGCCTGGCTGAGCAGGGGTGCCAGCCTCAGAGACCTGGCCAGGCCTGTGCTGCTGCTCCACTGATTTCAGCCAGTCTGCAAAACCTGGCCGAGCAGGGGTGCCAGCCACCAAGCCCTGGCTGGCCCTCTGCTGCTGCTCTGATACCAGCCTGCAATGCCCGGCCATGTAGGGGTGCCGGCCACTCCAGCCCCAAGACCCACCATCAGGATTCTGAGGCCTATGTTCCAGGCAGGGAGGGTTGTCATTCCACATCATCCAGAAGCTGCTACTCTAGTTCCAGGACCCACCGTCAGGGTTTTTGGACCGTCATTCTGCTCACGGGGAGCTGTCATTCCACCGCATCAAGAAAAAGCCAGCCACTTCAGCTACAGGACCCACCATCAGGGTTCTGGGGCCTATGTTCCAGGCAGGAAGGGCTTTCATTCCACATCATCCAGAAGCTGCCACTCTAGTCCCAGCACCCACTGTCAAGGTTCTGGGGCCGTCAATCTGCTCACAGGGAACTATCATTCCACTTCATCTAGAAGCTGCCACTCTAGCACCAGGACCAAGCGTCAGGGTTCTGGGGCCATCATTCCGCTCACAGGGAGCAGTCATTCCACGGCATTAAGAATCAGCCAGCAGCCACTCCAGCTCCAGAACCCACCATCAGGGTTCTGGGGCCTACATTACAGGCACGGGGGGTTCTCCATCCACGTCATCTAGAAGCTGCCACTCTAGTCCCAGGACCCACCATCAGGGTTCTAGGGCTGTCATTCTACTCACAGGGAGCTGTCAGGACCACTGCATCAACAAGCAGCCAGCCACTCCAGCTCCAGGACCCACCATCAGGGTTCTGGGGCCTACATTCCAGGCAGGGAGGGATGTCATTCCACATTATCCAGAAGCTGCCACTCTAGTCCCAAGACCCACCATCAGTGTTCTGGGGCTGTCATTCCACTCACAGGGAGTCATCATTCCACTTCATCTAGAAGCACTCAGCCACTCAAGCCCCAGGACCCACCATCAGGGTTCTGGGGCCTACATTACAGGCATGGGGGGGGCTGTCCACCCAGGTGATCTAGAAGCCACCACTCTAGCCCCAGGACCCACCATCAGGGTTCTGGGGCCATCATTCCACTCACGGGGAGCCATCATTCCACTTCATCTAGAAGCTTTCACTCTAGTCTCAGGACCCACCATCAGGGTTCTGGGGCTGTCATTCCACTAATGGGGAGCTGTCATTCCACTGCATCAAGAAGCAGTCAGACACTCCAGCCCCAGAACCTACCATCAGGGTTCTGGGACCTACGTTCCAGGCAGGGAGGACTGTCATTCCATGTCATCCAGTAGCTGCCACTCTAGTCCCAGGACTCACTGTCAGGATTCTGGGGCCGTCATTCTTCTCACAGGGAGCCGTCATTCCACTTCATCTAGAAGCTGCCACTCTAGTCCCAGGACCCACCACCAGGGTCCTGGTGCCATCATTCCGCTCACGGGGAGATGTCATTCCACCGCATCAAGAAGCAGCCAGCCACTCCAGCCCCAGGACCCACTGTCAGGGTTCTGGGACCTATGATCCAGGCAGGGAGGGTTGTAATTCCACTTCATTCTCTGCAACTGCCCCACCAATGCCTGGCAGCCTGCAATGCCTAGGCAAGCAGGGGTGCTAGCCACCAAGCCCTGGCCAGGCCTCTGCTGCTGCTCCACCGATGCCAGCCTGCAACGCCCTGCCCCCTATGGGTGCCAGCCACCAAGCCCCAAGTCTTCACCGGCCTCTGCTGCTGCTGCCGCTGGAACTCAGACGGCCAGTCCTGGTGCCATGTGTACCTCCAGGGTCCAAGCGCTGAGCCTGCCTGCCTGGGCAACCCGGGGTGCCAAGCGCCAAGCCTTCCCGGTTTCTGCTGCTGCTGCTGCTGCTGGGTCTCAGACGGCCAGCCCTGACACCATGGGCACTCCCAGGGACCAAGCACTGCCTGCCTGGGCAACCCGGTGTGCCAAGCACCAAGCTTTTCTGGTCTCTGTTGCTGCTGCTGCTGGGTCTCAGACAACCAGCCCTGGTGCCATGGGCACCCCCAGGGGCCATGGGCCGAGCCTGCCTGTCCAGGCAACCCAGGGTGCCAAGCCTTCCCAGTCTCTGCTGCTGCTGGGTCTCCGGCCAGTCCTGCTGCCACGTGCACCCCTGGGGCCAAGTGCTGAGCCTGCCTGCCCGGGAGGTGCCAAGCACCAAGCCTTCCTGGTCTCTGCTACTGCTGCTGGGTTACGGGGCCCCCTGGGGGTCCCTGGAGTGTCCCAAGCCTCCCAGCGGTGCTTAACTCTGCCAAACATTCAGGGGGGGGGGGCAAACGCAGCTGGACGGAGCCCACGAACCCGAACTAAGTTTTTAGTCTGAACGGCCGAACATCCGAACTCCGTCTTGTTCGCACATCCCTACTGGGTCAGATGAAAAGGAGAGGAATAGTTGTGAATCATCAGCATATTCATGGCAACAACCCCTACCTCCCCAATCATGTACAACCTCCCCCAGTGGCTTCGTATACACATTGAACAAGAGGTGGGACAAAATGGAACCCTATATGACCCCACATGGGAGACCTCAGGTGATGACATACAGTTCCCCAGGACTACCCGCTGAGATCTGTCTGCTAGGAAGGAACAGAACCACTACAAAATGATCCCTTCTACCCCAGCCAGGTCCTGCAGACGAGTCACGAACACCGCATGGTTCAGTGTCAAAAGTCACTGTGAGGTCAAATAGAACTAGCAGGGTCGAATGTCCCTTATCTAGCTCCACCTGCAGGTCATTGACCAAGGCCACAAGCTCAGTCTCGGTGCCATGACCCGGACAAAGTCTGACTGCGAAGGATCTAGAAAACCGACGTGATCCAGATGTACCTGCAACTGATGTGCCACTGCTGGTTCAACGGATGTGCCACTTCCCTTCTCTAAAAAGGGAAGATTAGAGACAGTCGGTAGCTTGCCAGGGACTCAACAACAAGTGATGGCCTCTTGAGAAGAAGCTGGACCACCGCCTCCTTAAGGCAGTCCATTATCCTGCCACCCCTCCCCCCTGGAGGAAGGAATTGATAACCCATGCCAGCACCGACTCCATCATCTCTCTTCTGGCTTTCACCAGCCAGGACAGGCATGGATCTAATTCACAAATTGTGACTCTGACAGATCCGAGAACATCCTCCTTGTCAGCAGGTGTCACCAATTGAAACTGATCCCATAAATTCTGACCAGACAGGACATTTCCAGCCTCTGGCTCTGCCACTGTCCCTGAAAAGGCGTGTTCAATGCGAGCAATTTTATCCGCAAAATAAGCCTTAAATATATCACAACGAGCCCTGGATGACTCTAGGTCTGGGTGGAGACAGGCTGGACTGACCAGACCCCTCACCACTTAGAAATGCTCCGCTAGACGTGACTGAGCAGATGCTATGATGGCAGCAAAGAACCTCTTCTGTGCTGCCTGCACAGCCATGGCATAGGTCCTCAGGAATGATCTGTGCTTCAGTACGAGTATGGTGCCACCGTTACTCTACCTGCCTCCCGAGTCCCTTCACATGTCAGAAGCCCCAGGTTCTCTGTAAACCATGGTGACCTGTGGTGCTGAAACACTGGGAGCAGACGCCTGGGAGCCACCTGATCGATGGTCTCAGCCAACCATTCCGGAAGGCCATGAGGTCATTGATGGAATGGTCGCCGAGGTCCCTGGATAATTCCCCTAGAGCATTATGGAACCCAGCAGTTTAGACTTTTATAGGTCAAAACCAACACGTTAAATTGTGACTCGAAAGTTACTGGCAGCTAGTGCAGGCTCAGGAGCACCGGTGTAATGTGCTCCCAGCAGACCTGCCCCCCAACAAAAGATGAGCTGTGAACTTCAGCTTTTGAACAGTTATCAAGGCAGCCCCACGCAGAGCACTTTGCAATAGTCTAGGCTCAAAGTTACATAGACACGGGCAACAGTGGCTAGATCTGAATCTGATTATTTAAAAAAAGGTTGCAGTCTAAATGCTAGGGCAATTAGCTCTATTATTATCTAGGTAGATAAAGGGGTTGTGGAGAACACTTTAAAAATGTAACTGCAAGGTATTCTAAAGGCTCAAAAGGCAAAAGATAAATGAAAAGAAGCCAGTATTTCTTAATTTTAAAAACTGTGGTTTTTTAAGCCAATCGGATGATTTTTTTGAGGCTGCACATTTTTTTGAACAGTTGATATTAGCGAACATATTTCCCCATGTTATAAAAATTGGTTGCCAGGGTTGGAGGCCCCAAACTATTTTAAAAATATCCTGAACTCAAATCATAGAAAGGCTTTTACTGCCTTGAGATTGCAGACAACAGAAACTGCCATAACAATAGGCAGGTACCAAGGTATCCCCGGGGTGGCAAGAACGGTTATGCATCTGTAACTCTGCGGAAGGGAAGATCTGCCAAATTACTTGTTTTTTTATTCCTTATATTTAAAACCTAGAAATGGACTGATGAGGAAGGTTAAAATGAGGGAGTATTGGACAATTCAGCAGAAATTAATTTACTTGTTAAATTATGTGAACAATGAGATTACTGAAGCAACTGCGAGATTTGCTGCTATGACATCTAAACTGTAAGGCAATAGTCTCTGTTTGTAGAATACACCATGATCTTTGTCTGTGCATGATTAATCACTGTATTATGGATAACACCCTGCTAATCAGTAGGATTTTTTTCTATGCTTGCTTAGATCCTTGAACTGACGACAATAACTCCAGGTGAAGCAGGGGACATGATGGCTCTATTAAGGTGTTTTTGTTTTTAATATATAAATCTTAAGATTTAAATATTTTTATTTTATGTATATATGGTCTATGGTGTTTGATTTATTTTTTATGATTTTGAATTTTCTTTTTGTCTATTGCAATGATTATCAAGGCCAGATAGGCCAGTACTATAAAGGAACAACTAATCTAACTAGCATGTAGAGCCATCCAGCGAGGTTTGCATCGATGTAACAAAAAGAGAAATATATTCCTCGGTGTAAAGATAATCAGGGGTCAAGCTCTGCCAAAGTCCCCACCCCACCCCCATTAAAGAGCAAGGCGATTATTTTAATGAAAGGAGATTAATGTCTCAAATTTGTTATGGCAAATCCCAAGGTTAAGGAGACGATAAGATCCTCAAATGAATATAGGGAATATATCCCTATCATTATTATTAGTAGGTCTAAAAGGCAGTAGATAAATAAAAGTGTTAAGTTGTTTGTATGCTTAAGCCTAGGTAGACGACAAGGTAGTTCAAATACATCAAGCACTGAACCAGCTTTAATTTTTTGTCCTGCTTACCTATGGGAAGTGCGGAACAGGGCCTTATCTTGTATTTTGAATAATCAATGTTATATTCCTTTGTTTGTTTGTATTTGTGTGTTTGGCCATGGCGAATGCTAGAGCCGTTTAATAAATAAAATAAACTATTAGCAAACATGGAATCTGTAGGAAGTGATGTCATTATTAGTATCCTGATAGATCAAAAGCAGCATGAATTCCCAGCTGAAGCTCAAATCCTTATTGAACACAACCCATCTATTACAATCCTTTCCCAGTTTATCCTGTCTCTTATTACACATTACGCAGTATTGGTCATTTAGCCCTTATATTGGAATAATATCACTAGAGGAACATATTCCGTTACTTCTAAAGGCTATGGAGCTGCACGATAATGCTGGGGGGGTGGAAACCCTTTTAGAAGACTGGGCCACAAAAGTCATAGGACTAAATTATGACACCCTTTGCAAGCTGATAAAAAAGTGAGGAAAACATAGAAAGTCATTGCTCCAGCAAAGCAGGAAAATGTAATTTGGCTGGATATGCTCTGGAGCACAAGGT
The DNA here is from genome assembly GCA_003113815.1 of Sphenodon punctatus. NCBI lineage: Eukaryota > Metazoa > Chordata > Lepidosauria > Sphenodontia > Sphenodontidae > Sphenodon > Sphenodon punctatus. Next base: position 1,230,963 of record QEPC01009174.1, on the reverse strand, counting down.
TGCAGGGAGAAGTTTGTACTGCTAATTCCCAACTGTGGCACTACTCCATACTTGAAATGAAGCTTTTGTGTAAGCGTTTGCAGGATTGGAAGTAATCGTTTCTAATGCTCTAATGAACTGTACATCAAAAAGAGGTTTCCACATATCCCATTATTTAAACAATGCATAGGGTTTAATATAGAGGAATCTATCCAATACATATACTGCTAAATATTGTAATGGTTTAAACATTCGTTTAAAAAAGCCTAGTTTTAATTTGTTAGCTTTTGTTCCTTTTTGAACTGGCGCAGCCTTCATGTTTAATCCCCCAAGCTTTCAAGGGACAGCTTGCCGAAAGTTATATACACAGATACACCAAACATTTCAAATAAAGCCCAATGCAGAAAGCAGAGAATGGGAGAAATTTGACAACAGCTGTGAGATTTAACACTAATAGTTTTGAAAGATTTTGGCTTAAAGGTTAAGAGTATCTTATGACAATAAGCAGGCTTTGTATATAATGTCAACAGCCCTGTTGCAACATGTCCAGTTTTAATTTATTCTTGTTCACTTGCATAAGACAAATAATATAATTAGGTATGTCTGGTTCATGACAGTCAAGTTTTAAAAGAGTCAAATAAATCATTTTTTAGAAAAAAAACCCCAAAAGAACAGCAATACTAAAGCCTTTAGATGATGTCCCTTATTAACACTAGAAGCAGTTTCATCTGTATGTGATAACATGAACGTTTGCATTTATTTATTTATTTAGATCAGATTTTATGCTTTCACCTTTGTGCTACTGAGTCAGGGTGATAATTCATTAGTCTTTTTAAAAAATCTCCTCAAAAGAGCTCGCCAAATAATAACACAGTGCATTCATTAGGAAAAAACGGTACAAAAGATACAGCCATGTGATGTAATTTGCTATCTTTTACAACACTGCCAATTTAGAAGGCTTTTGTCAAAAGCACTGGTAGTATCCTATGGTACATCACATTGTAATAAGATTTAGAAGACACTTTGCGATCTACTCCAACCCTCAGGTCCTTATTGACAGTGGCCAAAATCCCCAACCCCCTCTGCGTGGGATCCGCACGGCACAATGCACATGCGCACTAGGGTTATGCTTTGAGCATGCGGGGCATGGGATTGGCCCCAGTGTGATGAAAGTGGTAAAAGAGGGAAATTCCATTTTGGCTTGTGTTAGCAGAAACATCATGAGAACATAAGACATGCCATACTGGGTCAGAAAAATGGTCCATCAAGCCCACTACCTGTCTCTGACAGTGGCCAATCTTGGTCGCTCGGAAGAAATACTCAACAGGTCACAATGGGGCAATCCATTCCCTGTTGTTCACTCCCAGCTCCCGACAGCAAGAGGTTAAATTCCCCAAACCTACCTGGCTAATAGCTGCTAATGGACCGATCCTCCAGAAACTTGTCCAGGCCTTTCTTAAACCCAGCTATACTACTGGCCATGAGCACATCCTCTGGCAACAAACTCAACAACTTAATTGTGTGTTGAGTGAAAAAACACTTTATTTTATTTGTTTTAAATCTGCTACTTGTACGTTTCATGGAGTGTCCCCTATTTTTAGTATTATTTGAGAGAATAAATAACCATTCCCTATTTACTCATTCCACACACCACCACTCATGATTTTATAAACTTCTATCATATCCCCTCTGTCATGTCTTCTCCAAGCTGAAGAGAAACCTATCCAGCCTCTCTTCACAGGAGAGCCGTTCCATACCCCTTATCATTTTTGTTGCCCTCTCTGTACCTTCTCTCTTTCTACTATATCTTTTTTAATATGGGGCAACCAGAACTGCACACGATATTCAAGGTGTTGTCACACCATAGATTTATATAGTGGAATTATGATATTTTTCATTTTATTCTGTATCCTTTTAAGAATAATTGCTAATCTTGTTTGTTTTTTTGACAGCTGCCATATGCTGAGATGAGGATTTCAGTGTATTGTCCACAATGACTCCAAGGTCCTTTTCCTGAGTGGTAACTCCTGATTTACAACCCAGCATTATGTAAGTAAAGTTTGGATTGTTTTTTCCTCTGTGCATCACTTTGCACTTGTCCACATTAAATTTCATAGGCCATTTAGATGCCCAGGCTCCCAGTCTCGCAAGATTCCCCTGCAATTTTTCACAGTCTGCTCGTGTTTTAACTACCTTGAATAACTCGGTGTCATCTGCAAATTTGATCACCTTACTCCTTCCTTGGATCATATCTAAGGCATGGGAAGTAATAGTATGGCTCTACATAGCAATGCCTAAGCTTCACCTGGAGTACTGTGTCCAGTTTGGGACATCACATTTTTAAGAAAGGTGTAGACAAATAGAAGAAGATTCAGTGGATAGTTAAGGTTTTAGAATGCAAATCCTGTGAGGAAAGGTTAAAAGAGCTGGATATGTTTAGCCTAGAAAAAAGAAGGAATAATATAACAGTATTTTATAAATATTCAAATATTTTAAAAGTTGCCACAGAGAAGATGCATTACCACTGAGGGTAAGGCAAGAAGACATGTTGAAGTTGCTGTAGATTTAGAATTAATGTTTGGAAGAAAAGGTGGGTCAAGTTCCAAGAGAGCTTGTGGAATCTTTTTCTTTGAGAGATTTTAAGAAGAGGTTGTATAAATTTTTTTGTCAGGTATGATTTTAATCCTCCTTCAGTGTGGGTGGGAGGTTGGGGGAAAATTATCCTTGTGGTCCCTGTGGCAGAATAGCCAGGGAATTCAGCTCACACTAAGCCAGAAGACTGCAAGTGAGCTGTGATGCAGCTATGCACAGCTGCATCATTAGAGAGGAACTACCCAATTGCTTAGTACCACAGGTTGTGGCAGTAATTTTACCATCATGACAGACAATAGCCAATCAGAAGTGGAGGAAGAGCATAAGAAAGCCAAGAGCTGGCAGTTGAAGAGGAGCTGACAGTTGAAAGGAAGAGCTGCAAGAGGGAGGACCTCCTTTGGCTGCCAAACCAGATAGCTGGAAAACCTCTTCAAAGGCCTGGAAAGCCTAAGTCTCCAAACCTAGATACAAGGCTGACAGACAATTTGGGACCCAGGTGTGATCTGTCTATATTTACTTTCTTATGAAATCCATGGATAAGGAGAGGCCAGATACGGCATAGTTTTAAATAGTCTGAGGCCTGCTATGGGACATTGTGACTGTAGAAGACCCGATATAAATTGCCCTGAGAGGGATCAGTGCTTATTGTTAGCCAGAGAAGGGCCAAACTGTGTAACCGGTCTCATAGGGGCAAACTGGGCTATAGGCCTAATAAGGCCAGATTGTGTTAAAGCCCAGAAAGGGTCAAAATGTGAAATAGCCCCAAGAGGACCAATTTAAGGTGGAGAATTTATGTGGGTGGGTCGAGCTGGTTTCCCTAGCGGCTCCCCTAAATGGTTGAAAGCCAAGACCCATCCACACAGTCCCTTCTAGCTGTATGATTTTATTATTCTAACTATGATCAACTCCAATGAATTGAAGAAGAGTTGAGAATAGAATATTAAAGCTGAAATGAATATCTGTGGTGGATACTTTATCTTAAGGATTTCGATTTGATGAAGCGGATACTCAGTTCTGTCTTGCTGGATATCCACTTTGAATATTTTGGTTATTTCAGTTTGGTCATTTTGGTGTTTTGGCATGATTGTATATGCACAATAGCTAAAATGAAGCATTATGCTGAAATATCCAAAATAATCAAATCAAAATAACACAGTAATGAATATCTGAAGTGAAATGACAGAATAAGCAGATACGTGAATATGCATTTCAACTGTGGATAGCATTTGGATATTCAGAAAGTTATCCAGAGAAATTGTGTGGTTGCCGTGTTGATCCCAAGTAATAGAGAAGGAAGCAAAATGATTCAAATATCTTTTATTGGACCAACTACTGTTGGTGGAAACAGAGATATCTGTGAACACATCTGCTATTACATTCAGTTGTAAACCACATGCTGAGATTGGCCCATGTTGGTTCCATGTATTCTGAATTTTTTGTTTGGAATATTGATGATCACTATGTCAAAATAAGTCTGCAGGTTTTGCATCTGTTGTCCAACAGGATCGTGTTCCTCCTTTTATAGTTATATCCTGGTCAGTGATGAATTTGTTCTTGATTATCAGTTCTCAGAGGTTTGACGAACGACTGGATGAGGGGTTCAGGAAAGATGACTTTGAGAGTAGGGCTGCACTGAGTATCAGTTATAGTTGTCTGATGATATCCCATATTGTTTTCAATGGAACACCTTCAACCAGGTTCCTTTTCAGAAGAACTAAAATGTAATGATCAGAGGTGGGATGGTTCCTCGAGGATATACCCAACAAAATCTACAATGCATGTGACTCCACGTTCACCAAACAAGTGAAATTCACAAGAAAGGCAGAGTACGTACGTAATAAGTGGGCTACCAATTCCCTGGAAGAACCAGTTAAAGTACAGAGAAGAGATGCTCTCCAAGTGCACTTCCTTGCTTTGGGGGCAGAGCAGACTTGGCAAATCTGATTCTCCAAATACATACAACAGTTTTACACCAGTATAACTAGATTGGCTTCAGCGAAATCACTTCTGAGTGTAGGAAAATCAAAACGGACAGAATAGAAGCAGTACTGTGCATCTCTGCAAGATCTCAAAAGTGTTGGGGCTGGGGGTTGGGAGGGACTGGGGAGGAATTATTATATATGAATCATTGGTCACAATCTTTCCCCTACCTTCTCCTATGACTTTTTCTAGTAATTGCAAATATTTGGGCAGCTCTAAATCCCTCGACGTGTATCTTCACAAATGCTGGTAGGAGGCCTAGCTAATTAGGCAGGGGTGTAGCAACTTAGGTTGAGAAGGGCCGGGGCTCAAGTCTTAGTTATGGGCCCATCATGTGCGCGCGTGCTTTGCACATGCTCTGAAAACCCAAAGTGGGCAGGGCTTAAGGGAGGGGCGGGGTTTAAGGGAGGGGGAAGGGCCTGCCCATCCCTGGCATCTGTCTCAGTGCCACACGGAACCTTATGGCTGGCAGAGCTTTAGGGAGGAGTTTGTACATTGTAGGCAGAGCCTCCAAAAATCCAGTAACAAAGAGTTTTCAGGGTTAAGATGTGATGGGCAGAACATTATTTTACACTGTGAACTCCTTGCTGCTGAGTAAAACCCTACCATTTGGAGACAGAGAACCCTCCTACTAACATCGCATCCAGTAAGTGGATGGGACTCCAGTAGGACAACTCTCTCTCTCTCTCTCTCCATCAGTGGTAGTGCCATAGCAGGATTAAAAAATCCTGTTCACATATTTAAGACAGGTAATACCAGACAAACTTAAAATGGACAAGCACAACACAGCAAAGGCAAGCAGCAAGTCTGTCTGCTAATACAGAAGCGAGAAGGATGACACACACCTATGACCACAGTCACAAAAACGAACATAGGATCACACAGGCTGGGAGGGGGAGTGGGGGCAGGTTGGGAGGGCAGGAGGGAAGGGGGATGGGGCA
>QEPC01009174.1:1212346-1225156 GCA_003113815.1 Sphenodon punctatus | reverse complement strand
GAGGGAAGGGGGCATGGGGCAGGCAGGGGGGACACATGCCACTAACCTGAGGCTGGGCCTGAGGGTCCACATTGTTGCATGGCAGCAGCATTGCTCCTCCAGGGACTCGTGCGCTCACCTGTGCACCCGCAAACCCAGTCCCTGCAGAGTCCACAGGGACTGGGTTTGCGGGTGCACAGGGAAGCAGCGCGAGTCCCTGGAGCAATGCTGCCATGGACAGTCTGCGGGCAGTTGTTTTTGTTTTTTAAATTGCCTGCGCCGCGTCCTAGCCCCACCGGGGAGGGAGAGGAGGAGGAGAGCTGCAGCGGTGCACTGCTTTCCCTCCTCGGGAACTAGGATGCAGCACGGGCAATGTAAAAGAAAAAAAAAGTTTCCTTACCATCTGCCACTCGCCTCACCATTCTAGGAGCTGTGGGGGGGGGGGGAGCGGCAGGCAGAAACTGCAAGGGTGGCATGGCAGGGAGGGCCGGCCTGAGGTATTATTCCCCCCCCGGTGAGGGGGCCCCCTGACGCCGCACGGAGTTGGGTCGCTGCTCCCAAGGTGGCCCTGAGCGCACTGTCCAGACTCCGCATGGTGGCGGCAATGGATGGGTCCCCTCGCTGCGGGGCCATGATGCTCCGGCCAGCTGTGGGCCCCCATGGGCATGGGCACAACTGAGCCCCCCCGTGCCACTGTAGCTATGCCACTGTAGCTACGCCACTGTCATTAGGCTTCAGTGGATGGCAGCCCTAGTTTGTATATTTTTTTCCATTTCTGCTCATGATACACTTTTAGTTCTGGAGACAAACTATTTCAAAAGATAACTTTTATTAAACCAATTTCTTTTTCTGAGTGTGTGCAAACTTTTGGGCAAAACAGGGCCCTATATGAGAGGCCAACATAACAACCACTCTCTCTCAAGAGTTTTCCTTTTGAAATCAGTAATGGCTATTTTTGACACGGTATGTGCCTTTAAAATATATTTCCTTTTAGCTGCAGTAGAAAGCTCATCCTGCTAAAGAATTGCCCGCCCCGTTCACAGAAGTCAAAGAGAACTGTTTATTTACTTTAAATCTTTAGTCGGGAGCAACTCATGGAGCTGTAAAATGTTACTGTTGATGGGGGAGCCCAGTGCTGATGGCAGATCTAATTATTGCAGGACTGCTTTGAGATTGGATTTGTTTTCTGTACTCCTTTTACCTGGTCATAAAACATAAGTGGGGTTGGAAGAAACATAGCAGTTCACTTAGGAAGTCTCTTAACAGGTTTTTGGAGCTTAAATGTACATTCCTTTAAGTACCTGTTAATTACTTTACTGTGATGATGAGCACCTGTGCAATGTCAGACTCCCCACAAAGCCCATTGTTAGCTTAGCCGTCAGCCATTTAATGCCTATGATTCACAGCGCAAGGGTCTAGGATTATTGTCTACTGGGAATTATTTTAATGTAGTACAACAGAGTGCTGGAGATGGCTTTAATGGCTGTCAAGGCAAGGTCATTATAATGCCCACATTGTTGTTCTAGCCAGTAGGAAACCTGATTACTTTTAAAGTTATGGCATCAACAAACCCCAGGGCATCAACACTTAAATCACATGTACATATCAGAACTGTTAATGTGGTAACTGGTAGCAGCATACACAATACTTTTAACCTCCTGTTTTGTTCATGTTGGAGATCAGATTATACAGACTGTGCATGTTTGCAACATTTGGTACTACAGTTATCTTAGTTGATTTTAAACTGCATCATAAATACAATCTACATTCTGCTGTCTGACTCTAGGAGGCACAGTGGTAAGAATGATAAGCATGTTCCATGAAAATACCACATTCACCGCCTACCAACAATCTTAACATGTTAACTGGAAATATGCCCCAGCAGTGAGAGCATATGCAGGCTCTGGAAAGTCCCGTCGCGCCCCCCCTTCCCCCCCCCAGTTCCTGGTTCTGGCCCCTACATCCAGTTCCTAAAACACTGAAAAATTGAGCTCATGTTAAGTGAGCAGAGATGAGTAGGGATGGGAGAACAGAATATGGTTCGGATGTTCGGTCGTTCGGTTCGAAACCCAAGTTCGGGTTTGATGGTTCGGTTCAGCCCAGTTCGGGTTGGCCAAAACTCGCCTGAAACCTAAACTTAATTCCCCCCCCCCAAAAAGGCATTTTTCCTGCCCCCAACTCCTCCGAACTCATCCGAACAAAACCAAACTGTTCAGTCATTCGAGAGTTTGGCTCGGACGTTCGGTTTGGATGTCCAAACAGACCGAGTTCGGTCCGAACTCCGAAAATCTGAACCGCGTTTGCCCATCCCTAGAGATGAGAGCATGTCCAGAAGAACAGGAGGCAGATCCATGGCAGAGTTTATTTATTTATTTATTTTATAAATTTTTTACCCCGCCCCTCCTGCCATGCAGCTCGGGGCAGCTTCCAAACATTAAAATACAATAAAATCAATTAAAAATTATCATAAATATTATTAAATATTAAATATTAAGACAGGGCTAAGATACAGTCTAAAAACCAAAAATAGGTGGGGGAACTAAAACACCCCACCCTACCCACCCTCCCTCCCAAAGGCCTGGGCAAACAGCCAGGTCTTGCAATTTCTATGATCTGGACCCTCCTGTTCTTGATTGAACCTCTGTTCCCAACTTTGTGTGGCCCTCTGAGCTTTTTCCTCCTGGGGCCCACTTTGACAATTATTTCAGAGTGGCCCCCAGGAGGAAAAATGTTCTCCACCCGTGAGCTAGAGGTAAAGGGAGCAATTCCACCACTAACCCAGAAGAAAAAGTAGTGGGTGAAACATTGCACCCTTGTGTAAAAAGATGTGGCTAGTCCCATTATTATTATTATTTTATTATTATTGTTATATTTATTAATTTATGTAGTGCCAGTCAGCAGTGTACCTGGCATGGTACAATCAGTAGATATAGGGTGTCTTCAGATGTTACGAGATCACGGTGAACCACGGTGAATACCCACCTGTGGTCACCGTGTCTCTAACGTCTGTTTGCGGCGCGCCAGATGTTGGCCACGGTGAATCCCCACATGGGGTCCGTTTGAACCACGCTTCCCAGGCTAGCCGAGGGAAGGTCCCGGGAAGCATGGTCAAATGGACCCCGGACCGTGACCAACGAAAAGTCACGTCTGGCCGCGCGCCACGGCCCGGGATCCCCGGCGGGATCCCGGGCCGTGGCACATTCGACCGGACGCGGTGGCCGCATTGGCCCCGCCGCCCGCCCGTCTCCTCGGAGGGCAGGCGGCAGGGTGCGTGGAGGGTGCGGGGCTGTGCGGCCACACGTTGTGCTGCGCGGCCCCGGCCCCTCCCACTTTCCCCACCGGGATCCCCCCGGCACGTCTGTTGTGCCGTTACGGGGTGACCCCAGCGAGGAACGAAGCCGGTGGTTCCGGTACGGGGCCAAAGGGCCCCGTATCGTCTGAAATCACCCATAGACAAGTCCCCAAGAAGCTTACAATTTAAGAGAGAAAAGGGAGGGGGAAACAAGGGAGATGTGAACATTGGGAGAGACAAAGATACATTCATGAGGTTAAGAAGTTTCAGGTGCATGTGCTTAACTTAGCTACAAGGAACTAACTTAGTAGTAGTGCTGGAACAAGAATGCTGCACGCTTGCACGAGAATCTATCAGATTCTCGCCAACGTCTTGCGTGTTCTTGTGAATCTCATGAGATTCTTGAAAATCCCTCCACATTTTTTGTGCATGTGAAAAATGGCTGCCATGGCCATTCTGCGCACCAGCAGCCTCCATTTTGTGCATGCACAGAGCTGTGTTTGAGGTTTCTTGAAAATCTTGCAAGATCCTTGAAAACCCCCAAACGCTCTGCACATTCACAAAATGGCCACTGCAACCATTCTGTGAAAGCACGCCCTTGGAAGCCGTTTTGCACATGCACAGAAGGGGGAGACTGTTTGAGGTCCTCGACAATCTCATTGAACGGTGGTGAGAACATTGATTCTCACAAGATTCTCAACCTTGAGAATCTCAATGAGAAGGCCGTTCTCGCTAAGATCCTTAACCAGGGTGAGAACTCATTTCAGTCTTAGTTAGTAACTTTGCTACAGGGAAGAGATTCTGAGTGAGGGGGAAGAGGCTGCAATTTCACTCATGACGAGCTAGGAAAAGCCTGAAGGAAGAGGTAGGTTTTTAGGAAGGATTTGAAAGATGGGAGGGAGGGAACAGAATAAATGTATCCAGGGAGGGAGTTCCAGGCATGGGAGACAGTAAGAGAGAAAGGGCGAAGATGTTTTGAGGAAGAAGGGAGTTGCAAACAGGCAAGGGTGGGGGCAGAGGAGGAGTGAGGCTCCCTGGCAGGAGTGTGGCAGGATATAAAAGTGGAGAGATATGGGGAGAACAAGACTATGAAGAGTCTTGAAGGTGAAGACCAGGAGCTTGTGCAGAATTTGTACATGTAGAGGGAACCAGTGTAGTGCAGAGAGGAACGGCTAAACATGGTCAAAGTGACGGGAAAGGTGGTTACTTTGACAGCAGAGTGTGAACGGAGATGAGAGGGGAGAGATCAGAGCAGCAAACCAGTAAGGAGGAAGTTACAGTCGAGGTGAGAGGTGAGTAGAGCATGGGGTGTGCATGTCGTTTTCGTTATTACAATAACAATAACAAAAATGATTGTTTTCATTATTACTGCAATACTGAAAATGACAAATAATAATAATTAAAATAGAAACGAAAACAACTTTTTGTTTTTTTAAATAAAGGGGAAAAAATGAATAACATATAACATTTTTGTTTCTTCAATTCTAATGAAACTTGTGGAGATTGTACCCCCATCAGAGGGCACTATGTGTACCAATTTTCGAAAAGATGAGTTAAAGGAAACTGATTTCAGAAGCAATTGAATATTGTGATCTTAAGAAAAGATCCACACACATTCATGGCTACAATTTCTTTATCTTCCATCTAATTTGTATACAACCTATCAGTATTATGTCCCTCTATAAGCTTAAATGTCTTGCCAATTTTCAGAAAGATTGGATAAAGGGTCCTGATGGTATGAGACATTAACTTGAAAATACATTTTCAGTTGTAACATTTTTATATTCCATCCTGTTTACAAGACATTTTGCAGGGAAGTATCACATGCCATCATTGACAAACTACAGAACAATTTGATAAAGGCACCCTATTTTATAAGCAATTGAAGTTGTCCCCTTGAAGACCATTATTCACATAAATAGCAGCACATGCAGTGCCAGTCAGAGTCAGGCACCTGGCATAGCAGGGGAAGGGAGGCTGTAGGATGGAGGCTGTGGAGCAACCCAAAAGACTGACAGACACATTCACTGTCCAATTACTGCATGCTTCCAGGTTTATAGGACAAATTGGTAGTGGCTTTGAGGCGGGCATAGGGGGAGGCCCTCAGACAGGCATAGAAGGGACATAACTGGGACTTTGGGTATAGCATCCCAGCAATCAGGAGACATAGTTTACACATCCAGACTGGCTAGTAATCATCACAATCACATCCTGTGGCACTGTGACAGAGGACATAAGAGAATCTCTATTGGCTCTTTCCGAAACAGATGCTTCTGACTTCCCAGTAACAAGTGTGGTAGAGATGTTGGGATGGTCACAGCACAGAATGAGGATATTTGGTTGACATTTCTGCTGGCCAGTTGGCATCGCAAACTGATCTTACATCACAGTGACTCATAAGAGAATCCCTGGCATAGGCTCCTTCTCTGCATATGCTGTGCACACATATAAAATTAGGACCCTTTATCACATCTTTCTGATATTTGGAAGAGATGATAATGAAAGTGTTCTATACAGCCCTGCCAGATTTCATGTGCATGGCTGGACTACAAAGATGTTACAGCCAGACATATATTTATACCTTAATTGCTTATAATACCAGGTCCCTTTAGCCAATACTTATAAACATTGGCAGAGATAGTGAATATTGGAAGAGGTATAAACTTGCCAAATTTCATCTAAATTAAATGTAAGGCAAAGAAGTTACAGCCAAGAATGTATATGAAGGATTTTTGCAAAATAATATTATTCAAATGCTTATAAAATTGGATTCCTTTATCCAATCTTTTTGGAATTTGGTACACACAATGCCTTCCACAGGAGGTACAACTCAACCAAGTGTCAGACAAATATATTGAAAAACAAAAATATTACAGAAGAAAATGAGTTTTCCATTGAAGCCAACATTGGCACTAACTTTTGGTGCCAGTAGAGGGTACATGTCGTTTTCGTTATTACAATAACAATAATGAAAATTGTCATTCTCATTACTATTATTATTGCAATAACAAAAGTGACCAATAATAATGAAAATAGTAATGAAAATGACATTTTGTTTTTAAAATAAAGGGAAGAAACTGAAAAACATATTTCTGGTAATAATGTTTTCATTTCTTAGTCAATTCTGATGACACTTTTGGAGATTGTACCCCAAATAGAGGGAACAATGTGTTCCAATTTTCAAAATGATTAGATACAGGGAAGTGATTGTAGAAACAATTGAACATTGTGATTTTAAGCTCCATACACATTCATGTCTACAACTTCTTTATCTTCCATCTGATTAAATGAAACCTGTTAATATTATGTCCTTCTACAAGCTGAACACTCCTGCCAGTTTTCAGAAAATTTGGATAAAGGGTTCTGATAGTATGTCATTCACTTAAAAATACATTTCCAGATGTAACATTTTTATATTCCATCCTGTTTACAAAATATTTGGCAGGAATATATCACATATCCTCCATGTCATCTCTGCCAAACTACAGGACAAGTTGATAAAGGGACAGTTTTATAAGCAATTGAAGTTGTCCCCTTGAAGACCATTATTCAGATAAATAGCATCACATGCAGTGCCAGTCAGAGGCAGGCACCTGGCATAGCAGGGGAAGGGAGGCTGTAGGAGGGAGGCTGTGGAGCAACCCAAAAGACTGACAGACACATTCACTGGCCAATTACTGCATGCTTCCAGCTTTACAGGACCAATCGGTAGTGACTTCAAGGCGGGCATAGGGGGTGGGACTTTGGGGATAGCATCCCAGCCTGGCTGTGGCTGCTGGCTTCAGATGCTACTAGACCTTCTGGGGAATTTCCAGGTTCCCCAGAAGGCCTAGTAGCATGCTGAAGGCTGCGGCAGCCACAGCCAGTGCTGAAGCCGCCGGAGCGCCGCCGCCCGGAGCTCAAGGTAGGCAATGGCATTGGGGAGGTAGGGTGATCCCTGGGGTGGGGGGGTGTTAAACCACCCTCACCCCAGGGATCAGTTAAGTACCAGTACACTTACCTGCTGGTGCGGGCTCTGGGTTGCCGGCGGCGGCCCGGAGCCCGCACTAGGGGACTTAGGGGAATTTTTTGTTGTTGTTTAAATCCAGGCTGGGCAGGGTGGGTGGGGGGTGTCCCCCCTTCCGCCCACACAGTCTGGGAAGGGGGAGGTTTTTGTTATTTAGTTTTTTCCATTGATTTCAATGGGGACGGTTCCCCATTGAAATCAATGGAAAAGATCCGGTACCGGTAAACCGGTATTAATCTGGTAAGTCGTTTTTTTAAAATCCGGGAACCAGTAAAACTGGTACCTGCCCTCATGTCCCACCCCTAGTAGTCACGGCACAGAATGAGGATATTTGGCTGACATTTCTGCTGACCAATTGGCATCACAAACCAATCTTATACAACAGTGACCCATAAGAGAATCCCTGGCATAGACTTTTCTCTGCATATACTGTGCATGCATATAAAATTGGCACCCTTTATTTATTTCTATCTATCTCTCTATCTATATTTCTTAGCCGCCCCCTCATGCCCACAGCATCTCGGGGCGGCTTACAATACAAAAAATAACACAATTAAAACATTAAAACACTAATTCACATAATTAAAACATCTAAAATCCTAAAAACCAACCACTCCCCAAACATTTATCCCACCCACCCTCCCCTCCTGTGAAGGCTTGGGAGAACAGCCAACTTTTGTAGGCCCAGCGGAAGGCCAGCAAACATGGGCCCAGACAGGCTTTCTCCGGGAGGGAGTTCTTTAAACGCAGCCTGGCCACCGAGAACACCCTCTCCATTATGGCCCCCTGCTTTACATGGGGGACCTCTGTCACGGGTTGGAGGTCCGCATCCCCACTTTACCAGGTTTGAGTGACTCAGTTTCCCTTGCGCACAGCCCTCTTGAATTAGTTTCTCTCTCTGGCTAATTCAAGTCTGCCACAATGAAACTCCTTTGTCCCTCAAGGGCCCGATCCTTCCTGTTTACAGACTCTTTACTCTCTGGGTTCGCAAGAGCTTGAGGGCTCTTGTTGCTCACTTGTGTTCCAATGTTAGACACAGACACTTCTTCATAAAGATAANTAAAAATCAAAGGTAAGCATAACGCATTCCTGATCTATACTGTTTGAGTTCCTAAATAGGCATCTTACCCTATAAAGGTCCATAAGCTTCTTGTTCCTCAGTCATAAAGGTAGAATGACTGGGCATTGGCTTCTTAGTTGGTAGAGAGCAAAATCATGTCTCTGTCCTCATGGTTTTCTGCAGCCTGCTGCTGCCAGGCTTTTCGTATGTAGATGTTCAAGATGGCTCTCTGGGAGAAAACTCTCCAAGGTGACTTACTGGCTTCTTAAGTAGCCTTGTTCCCCCTTTGTCTTGACTATCAGCTTTTCTGTGTCCCTTTGCACGTAGGCAATGTCAGCCTGCATTAGCATATAAATGTCTCTGCCCATCCGTCTGGCAAGTGTTCTCAAATACACATTTTTGGTATCTCTTTGCATTTCCTGTAGCTTGTCACGTGTTACCTCTCTGGTTTGGGTTTTACAGTTTTCCCTTGTAACATTACATACATGTGGTAGCTTTTGGTTTACATACTTACCAGACTTGTAGTTTACATATAGTCCCGTGTTACACGTGTGTGACCCTGTGTTCCTCCGTGACAGCCCCCCATGTAAGATTGCATCGTGAAGTGGGCCCGACAGGGTCTCGTAACATGCTTAGACTGGTGTGTCTCTTCCGGTGTGTGTAGGGATATGCAACCCCTCTACCTCATTTCCATGTGTTTGAATCCTATTAAAGTTAGACCGTTGGTTTTCCAAACCCTCTGTCAGCCCTGTGGGGCTATCATGTTCACGTGTTTTCCACCATGTCGTAGTGGAGTAATCCTGTGAACCATACCCTTCAAGGTATATCAGCAGGTGTTTGCGTAAGACTGGGTGGAAACGCCATGTTAACAACCTTTGTTCCCCAGTCACAAACTTTGGCCATGTGTCCAGATTATCTGGCAGCCTGTTTCTTACTGGCTGTTTGTCTGTTCTCATCAGAAGTATTATTAGGAGACAAAAGAAGTGTGGAGTAAGTGTGACACTTTTTCCACTACTGAGAACCCTGCCTCTGTTTTCTGTGTAATTCTGCATTTCCAAACAGTTTTCACCAGGAGTAATGTTGTAATTCCCAGTGTAATATGTGGCATTCGCATTTCCCCCTTGGCTGTGGTGGTGTGTGTGGATGTCTTTGCATTCAGCTCAATCACCCAGCCAGAAACTGTTTCTGTGGAGGGACGTTTGTCACAAGCCTATCTTGTGCCCTGCCCCCAACTTCTGTTTGTACCTCCAGGATCCCCTGGGTCTGTATAACCATGTCTTTCTCCTTTTGGGGAGTCTGACTTTGTGACATGGGTGTGAGAACCTCCAAGTATCCCTTCAGACCTCTCCACACCAAACTCTGGAGGATCACCTGCAGTCTCTATTTCAGCAGTGTTTCCCTGCTCCTTCGTAGGTAAGGCAGAGGTGCACAGTTCCCTCTTAGACTGATGCTCCTGGCCCTTTAGGATCACAGGGTGGTGCATTTGTATCCCTGGGGAAGAGATATCCCTCGTTCCCCCCTCCATCCCGGAAAAAGTTTCCTGTACATTCCCGCCTCCTCCTAAGGTAGAATCCTCCACCTCCTGGCTTGCCTGTAACCCTTTTGGTTCAGTTAGCCTTTTCCCACCTTCTCTTAAGGTAGGGCAACAAACTTCCAGGTCATTGTGTAACTCCCTGGTTTGAGTAGGGGCATTTTCAGCCTCTAACTCTCCCCCTGCGGTGGTTACGCGGTTTGATTCTTCAGGATTGGGTCCCTCCTGTGTAAGGTGGGGTGCCAAGTCCGGGGCTTCAGAATCAGTTTGACCCATTTGCTTCACTCCCTGCAGTTCCCCATGTGAGACATAGACTTGCAGTTCATTCCCCGAGTCTTGTCCTCCCCTGCCTTCTGGCTGGTTTGGGGACTCCTGTTTGGGGTTTTCCTGCCCCTGAATGGAGTTCACAGTCTGGGGTACAGGACCTGTAAAGCCTTCCTGTAACCCTTCCCCTCCACTAGGGTTGTTCTGTGTCTCCCCATGTTTTGGGGGTAGAGGTGCAACCTGTTCAGGGTTCTCTGAGTCTTGTTGCCCCTCACCCTCCCTTCCCGGGTTGCTCTCTGGCTTCCCGTGTTCCTGGGAGTGGGCTTTTCCCAGCCTCCATCCCAGCATCCATTTGCTTCTATCATTCCCCATCAACATTTTATTTTGTGCCTTTCTTGGGAGGACAGCAACTTGGATTGGTCCTTTTGTCCCTTGCCATTCTAACTCTACAGTGGCTGTAGGCAAAATATTTGTGATGCCCATTGCCAGTGATACCACAACCTTTCTATGAGTGTTTATTTTATGTTTTGGGATCAAGTCTTCCCATACCATCACCATTTGTGCACCATTGTCTACACTTCCCACACAGTTTACTCTGTTAATCTTAGCAGGTTTTTGTAGTAACTGATCTCCTGTGGGTGGGTTAGGAATGGTATAGCAATCATTAACCCCACTGGGGACTGGCTGAAGTACAGACACAAAATTTGCACTGACAGTCCCAATAATCTCATCAGCCTCTCTTTAAGGGCTATGAAACTCTCTTTTGGGGGGGCAGTCTCTCACCACATGCCCTGTTTGTTTACAGTTATAACACTGTTTTGAATCATTAGTAGGGGTTTGGGAGGTGTGTGTTCTTTGGAGTCTGGGTGATCCCTGTCTCCCCCACCCCCATTCTCGTTTGGTTTGTTCTGGGTTAAGTTTACTTGTTCAGATTGTGGCTTGTACCCATTCTGCTTATGGTAAAACCCTTGTTTGGATTTTCCCCCATTACTTGGTTTCCTTTCCCCATAAGCTAAGATAGCATTTTCGGTGAATGCATCAGCCCTTGCCCCTGCCTCTTTGAGATTTGTGATCTCTTTATTCAGCAGGTGTGCTTTTAAATTTGGGCTGCACCAGTATAGAACTGTTCAAGCAATACAGAGTTAATAATTTGTTCCTTAGTGGCATTCCCATCTGCATCTAACCACTTTACACCATATTGTTTCAACATATTACAAACATCTGAATATGACATACCATCTGCCTTCTTGAAGCTGCGTAATTTTTGGCGAAAAGTTTCTGGAGTGATTCTGTAGGCTTCAAGAACTGCCTGTTTGAAAGCATCAAAAGTCAGCACTGGAGATTCCTCCATTTTTGTGTTGAAAACTTGTTTTGTCTTTGCTGGGAGTTTGGGTAACACTAATTTGAGCCACATCCCCTGCGGGATCTGTTCTTGAAGAAACACATGATGTACGGTTGTGAAGTAGTCTTCTATGCCTTGATTTCCCTCGCGTTGTGGGTTCAATGCAGCGTAGTCCCGAATTCTGCCTTCTTCATTGTTTCCCATGTTGCCTAGTGGGGGGAGTTGAAGGTTCATTCCTAGGGCTGCCTGTGTCTTCAGGATTTCAATCTGATGCTGTCTATCCTGTTCTCGTTCTCTCTCTTCCTGTTTCATTTTCTCCAGTTTGAACTGCATTCGTCATTCTTTTTCCTTTTTGACTGCTCTCATTTGCTCCAATTTAAGCTCCTTGTCCATTCTTATTCTGGCCATCTCGAGTTCAGGGTTTGTGCCTCCTCCCTCTGGTTGCTGGTCAGTTGGAAGGGAGTTTTGGGGTACGTTTGGCAGCGCCTCTGCATCTGCTGGTTGCTAGTCAGTTGGAAGGGGATGTCAAGGCACGTCTGGCAGGGCATCTCCAGCTCCTGGTTGCTGGTTGGATGGAGGGGAATTTGGTGTGGGGGGGGAATTTCCTGCCCCCGCTCCGCTCCCATCCGTTCCATTCATGCTCATTTCAAATTCCTGTATCAGCTGTTTCAGTTGCTGCTTAGTTTTCCCTGCTGCTTCGGGACCTCTCTTTTGAGCTTCCCTGCTCAGCTCTGACCTTCTCAGGTGGTGAAAGTGCTTTGGTAGCCCAATTTTGTCACTTTTCCTGACTTGAAATTAAAATTAAAATAACAAACTCAACACGCTCTGTTCAAGGATCTGCTTATTCCCCTCTCAGAGCTGAGTTCTTGACGCCTGGGGCTTTCAGACTCTGCAGATATGGGATTTACTCCCCTCAGAGGAGTCCAGTCACCTGGGTATGCTCCTCTACTTTCTACACATTGGTCCACAAGCTGAGCATTACCCAACTCGTTGGGGCACCACTGTCACGGGTTGGAGGTCTGCACCCCCATTTTACCAGGTTTGAGTGACTCAGTTTCCCTTGCGCACAGCCCTCTTGAATTAGTTTCTCTCTCTTGCTAATTCAAGTCTGCCACAATGAAACTCCTTTGTCCCTCAAGGGCCTGATCCTTCCTGTTTACAGACTCTTTACTCTCTGGGTTCGCAAGAGCTTGAGGGCTCTTGTTGCTCACTTGTGTTCCAATGTTAGACACAGACACTTCTTCATAAAGATAAGAAGTAAGTTTATTGATTACATAAGCAAGATAGTTGATACAGAGTGGTTACTAAAAATCAAAGGTAAATATAACGCATTCCT
>QEPC01009174.1:1193414-1212299 GCA_003113815.1 Sphenodon punctatus | reverse complement strand
AAAAATCAAAGGTAAGCATAACGCATTCCTGATCTATACTGTTTGAGTTCCTAAATAGGCATCTTACCCTATAAAGGTCCATAAGCTTCTTGTTCCTCAGTCATAAAGGTAGAATGACTGGGCATTGGCTTCTTAGTTGGTAGAGAGCAAAATCATGTCTCTGTCCTCATGGTTTTCTGCAGCCTGCTGCTGCCAGGCTTTTCGTATGTAGATGTTCAAGATGGCTCTCTAGGAGAGAACTCTCCAAGGTGACTTACTGGCTTCTTAAGTAGCCTTGTTCCCCCTTTGTCTTGGCTATCAGCTTTTCTGTGTCCCTTTGCATGTAGGCAATGTCAGCCTGCATTAGCATATAAATGTCTCTGCCCATCCGTCTGGCAAGTGTTCTCAAATACACATTTTTGGTATCTCTTTGCATTTTCTGTAGCTTGTCATGTGTTACCTCTCTGGTTTGGGTTTTACAGTTTTCCCTTGTAACATTACATACATGTGGTAGCTTTTGGTTTACATATTTACCAGACTTGTAGTTTACATATAGTCCCGTGTTACACGTGTGTGACCCTATGTTCCTCCATAACAACCTCCAAGAAGGCACCCCCGTCAGACCGAAGGGGTCACTCTGGGGCGTGGAAGGTGAGGCAGTCCCTGAGGTATGATGGGCCAAGACAGTGTAGGGTTTTATAGGTCAAAACCAACACCTTGAATTTGGCTCAGTACGCTATAGGCAGCCAGTGCAGCATGCAGAGCATGGGAGTGATATTCTCCCATCAGCTCGTCCCTGTCAGGAGATGACCCGCCGCAATCTGCACCAGCTGCACCCTCCGGACCAGCGTCAAGGGAAGCCCCACATAGAGGGTGTTGCAGTAGTCCAGCCTTTATGACATCTTTCTGATACTTGGCAAAGATGATCATGAATATGTGATATACATCCCTGCCCAATATCGTGTACACTGTTTGGACTACAAAGATGTTACAGTCAGACATACATTTAGAAGTTAATTGCTTATACCACCAGACCCCTTTAGCCAATCATTCTGAAAATTGGCAGAGATTTGGGAAGGGGTATAAATATGGGATGGGGTATAAACTTTCCAAGTTTCATCTACATTAAATGTGAGACAAAAAAGTTACACCTAAGAACGTATATGAAGATTTTTGCAAAATAAAATAATTCAACTGCTTCTAAAATTGGATTCCTTTATCCAATCATTTTGGAATTTGGTACACATAATTTGTTCCATTGGCAGTATAAACCCTCCATGTTACAGCCAAATATAGTAGAAAACAAAAAGGTTACAGCCAAAAATGTTTTTTCTATTTAAACCAATGGAAAACGAAACAAAGTAAAAATGAAAACAAAAATTTGATATTTATGAAAATGAAAATGACAAATTTAGATAATGAAAATGAAAAACAAAAATGAAAATTACATGGGCCCCTGGTGCACACCTCTAGGTGCCAGTGTAAATCTCATTGTGATGAATGAGACTCATACTGGTTCTAAGAGCTAGTGTCAATGCTAAATGCCAAAAGGTAAAACCTGAAACAAATGTGCATTTTGAAATTCAGATATTAATTTCCTGAGACAAATAGCCAGTGTTGCTTAGGTCGTAAGGTCTTGGACTTGGGCCTGGGAGACTAGGATTTAAAACCCATCGTAGCTGTGAACTTGATGGGGTTGATCCCAAGCCCCAAGGATCCTGTGCACAGATGCCCACAAACCACATGGATCTCCATTGCGGGCACATTGTGCCATGCAGACATCATGCACATGCGAGAGATCTCCACAGGACTTGAGATTGGCCCCGTTGGGAGGCCTTGGGCAAGTAACTCTCTCTTGGCCTCAGTTCCCCACTAGTAAAATGCAAATAATAATGACCTACTTCACAGGGTTGTTGTGAGGGTGAACTAGATAAGGATTATAAAGCAATTTGAGCACTGAAATCACTATAGAAATGATTATTAATATTTATATCTGTAGCTGTGTTGCAAAATTCATCACCTTGGTATTTGGTGCTTTGTCATGAATATTTGATGCATGAATACTAAAGAACCAATGTAAACAAAATACCAAATATTGAAATACTGAAGTGATGAACAACTGAACTGAAACCCAAATATTTTAGTTTCAGATCAATAGTTTTGAATCCAACCTCCACATTCACTTTGCACAAACAAATACAAATAGGATAAATTAACAGAATTTTTTATTTGGCTATATGATGATTTCATAGTGCTTTAATTAATTGTTGGTAAAATAGGGATAGTGGTACTCACATGGAGATGTCTTGAGGGTAAATGCGTTAAAGATTTGTGAGGCGTTGAAAGATTTGTGAGAAGGGAGTCTCCCATCCTCCCCCTTGTTGGGGGAGGATGGGAGAAAGGAGCTAGCAGGAAACCCCCTCTCTCTTGGGGGGTGTGTGTCACCCCAAGCAGAGCCCATCCAGGGAGGAGGGGATCCTTCCTCAGTGCCAGACTAAGCAGGCACATTTCCCCCCTTCCCTTCTGGGTGTGTGAATGGTGGTTTGGGGAATCTCCCCACAACCCATGCATCACTCACACACTCGGGGGTGGGGGATGGGGGGGAAGGACTTGCTTGCCTAACATCAGTCTTGAGCTGGGCAGGGAATGGGATCCCCTCCTCCAAGGATGGACTCTGCTTGGGGGAATCTCCCCCCCAGCCCATGTCCCCAGCTGTCTTGGCCCAGAATGCACTTTTGTGGCATGCTATGAAGGCTGCCATGGCACACTGGCTGGGAAGCTAGAGAGAAACAGAGTGACAGATCAGTTTCATACTTTGAAAGAGTAACTGGTTTAGCAGACACGGGAAATGCAATGGACATAATATATTTCAAGTTTTAAAACTTTTGATACAATCCCACATGACATCCTCTTAAGAAAGCTAGAGAAATGCACGCTACAGAGAAGTACTATAGGTAGATGCACAATTGGTTTGAAAGCCAAGGAATAATAATTAACCATTTGATGTCAAATTAGGAGGAGGTGGTATCAAATGGAAATTCTCATGGGTTTGACTTGCTACCATGCTGTTCAATGTATTCCTCTAATGATGCAGATGAAGGAATGTACAGTATACTTATCAGATTTGCAGATGACAGAAAATAGGGAGAGGGTGCAAGCATTTTGGAAGACAGAACTTGAATTCAATATGATTTTGATGAACTGGGTTGAAGTAATTCAGCACAGGAAAATGTAAAATATTATGCACTGGAAAAATATATGCACAAATACACATTGATAGACAACTAGCTGGGCAATAGCGCTGCTGAGAGAGGATCTGGGGATTATAGTTGACAACAAACTGAATATGAGTGAGCAACATGATGCTATTGGGGAGAAAGCAAATGTCACTTTGAGATGCACTAGCAGACGCATTCTATCCAAGACATAAGAAAAAATGGTTCCACTGTACACAACCCTGCTTAATAGGGATGTGCGAACATAAATCGGACATTCGGCGTTCGGCCCGAACTCGGTCCGTTCGGACGACCGAACCGAACAACCGAACCGAACTCAAAAATGACCGAACAATTTGGTATCGTTCAGGTGAGTTCGGGCTGGAAAAATGTGACTGGAAGGCCCAGGGAGGGGGAGGGCAGCTGAGGAGCAGACTTCCTGGCACCAGGGGTGGAGAGGCTTGGAGTAGCAGCCAGTCTGCCCAATCACCATCCCTTTTTTCCTCAGACCACTGGCTTTGTAGACTGTGATTGGACATGGGGCTAGGCTGCACAGAGCCAATGGGGCTTGTGGTAAGGCAGACGCAGCAAGTAACAAAAGTCATTGCCCTCCCCCCTTCCAACACCTTCTGAGCTAGCCACTGATCCTGACAGCAGACGTTTTCAGAAGTCTCCCTCTCCCAGCAGTTTGTGTTCCTTCCTATCCCTAATCCATTGCCATCCTCCTCCTATTTCACCCATACCACACATTTACCTCCCTAGTTTAATTTATTTAGATTTGATTACATAGATTTAGGTGATATTTTTATTTTTAACCCTCCCTGTGTTCTTTCTCCCTACCCGCCACTGAATCCTCCCCTACTTCCTGTATATATTCCATCCCTGATTCTAATCTCCTGTTTTTGGATTTATTTAGAGTAGGATTAGATTGATTTAGGTTTCATTTCAGTTTTGTACCCCTCCCTGTGTTGTTTGTTGTGAGCTGTCTGTGTCTCCCCCCCCCCCCCATCCTTGGGTGAAAACAGACATGATGCTAACCACCATGGTGGTTATTTATGCATGTTGCAGGGTTGTATTGGTGCCCTATGCAGCCCTGAAACATGCAAAAATGACCACCAAGGGTGGTTAAAGGGTGGTTAGCGTCATGTCTCTTTTCACCCACTGTGTGTGTATATATAGATAGATAGATATTAGATAGTTACTATAGATAGATAGTTGTAGGAGTCAGCTTAGTTAGATTTACCAAAACAAAAAACTTTGCAGTTTAAAAAAAACGTTAAATGCATAACAGTTTTTAAAACTAAAAACTTCCCTCTTCAAAAACATCACAAAATCATTTTGAGTCTAGCTTAAACTCCAAAAAAACATACAAATTCATTACAATTACAATTTTAAAAATGTTCAACTCCATACATTGCAACAAGGCATAAATGCCAAAAAACATGGAAATTATTTCAGAATTTTAGGAATATTTAATATTTTATCCTCACATCAACACAAATGTAATATATGTACTTAATTTCTTACCATACATACTTTTATTCATTTTTATCAATAACAACTTTCACATTTTTTCATTATTAAACTTTCATTTATTATCATAATTTGCAATGAACAATTTTTTCAGAGTGCATTAACTCTGTTTCTACAGAACTGCAAACAATACCGATAATAAAATCTTTGAAATTGGTATCGGTATCGATATTGACAATAACGAAAACGTCTTTGCCAGCCTGTCTGAATGCCCTGCCTTCCCTACTGCCTCTCATGCCACACTGCCTGTCTGCCTGCCCAGGTTGCAAAGCTCAAAGCCTGCCTCAGTTTGCCTGCCTTCTGCCCATTCCACGCTGCCTGTCTGCCCTGCCCATCCTGTAGGCAAAGCTTGAAACCTGCCCCAGTCTGCCTGCCTCTCATACCACTGGCCTGGTAATCCCGCTGCTGCTGTCTGCTGGTCCATGGGTGCTCTGCCCAAGCAATCCTGCTGCTGTCGTCTGCTGCTCTATGTGAGCTCTTCCCTTGCAAATCCTACCGTCCTGGCTCTATGGGTGCTGCGCACAGGCAAATCCTAATGCTGCCGTCTCTGCTGTTCCACGGGTTTTGTGCCCGGGTAATCCAATGTCCACTGCTGCTGCCAATGCCACCTATGCNCCCCCCCCCCCCCCCAGTATCGGTATCATTTGAGCCTGAAACCACCCCTGGTCTCCACCCCTGGTGGCAGGAAGTCTGCTCCTCAGCTGTCTCCCACGTCCAGTCATGTTTTTCCCACCTTCCAGTCATGTTTTTCCCACCCTCGAACTCATCCGAATTTTTCAAAACTCTTCATCCTTTCGAGCGTTCAGTTCGGTTGTCTGAACAGGCTGAGTTTGGCCCGAACTCTGAACTTCTGAATCGCGTTCACCCATCCCTAGCTGTCTGTGCCACAGGTTCTGTGCCCTGGCAATCCAATGTCTGCTACTGGGTGATTCACCACCGGGCAAGACTTGACCAATTGGCAGTAGAGCTTCTTTAGTTCTGTTGAATATGAGCCAAGCCTGCAATACCCATGCAACCCAGGGTGCCAAGCACCAAGCCTTCCTGATCTCTGCTGCTGCTGCCGCCGTTGGGTCTCTGATGACCTGCAATGGGCATCCCCAGGGGCCAAGCGCCAAGCCTTCCTGGTTTCCACTGTTGCTGGGTCTCTGACGGCCTGCTATGTTGCCACGGGCACTCCTGGGGGTCCCTGGAGCACCCCAAGCCTCATGTAGGTTTAGTTTGTGCAAAAGGGAAATATGAATGATCTCAAAGGTTACTAGCACCCCAATATACTCTTGGTGGCACCCCAATATACACTTGTGATACTTTGGAGTCTGACCATCAATGGGACTCCAGTTGTTCCACAGGAGAATGGGTACAAGACTCAGATTCTTCACATCACTGACAATGGGTGTTTTTAGACACACATTTCTCCTGGATGTTTTCTGTAACATCCAGAACTTTCTGTGTGTCTAAATCACTCATCCAGATCTTAAATATCCGGATCTTTGAACTTCTGAGTCAAACTTCTCCCAGAACTTTTGTGTGTAAAAGGTTCTCCTGGTAAACTGCTTTGCTCCAGGCAGCTGCGGTCACTTGGTTTCCATGGCAGCCTGTCATGTTTACAGCTGTGACTACTTTAGGCTGCCTCAGGGCAGTGTTTGTGTGAAGAATGCATCCAGGAACTGCCTCAGGGCAATGTGTGTGTTAAAAATGAATCTGGAACTTACTTGTGGACTTGTAAACCCAGAAGATTGAAACATCCAGAACTTTAACGTGTGTCTAAAAATGCCCAATGTAACAAAACTGCACCAAATTTCAAGAGTAAGTTTGTTTAGTCCCATATTATGGGCTAGAATTTGGAGAAAGGGCTTGAGGGACAGTCAGGTGGCTATATATTTTAGGCTTCATTTTAAGATGAGGGTAATGCACTTTAACTCTACGAGGGCTCTGGAATGCATTAGAAAACATCTTTCCTCCCACAAGACAGATTAGCTAAAACAAGCAATAAAATGTGACATTAAACATAATTGAACACTACCCAATTTTATGTAGTTCTAGGTCAGATAGACTATGACCTGATAAAGGATTTGGTTTTTTTTCTTTCACTTGCTACCTTTTTTTTTTTCCTCTCCTAAAAGTTGCTGGGAAATATTGTCTTTAGGAAGTCAGTAAAGAGTTATTTATTGCCAGTGTTTAACCTAAAGAATTTAAGGTACTTGCTCTGGTTATAAAGTATGTGGAGGACTTAACACCAACTTCTCTAAGCATTTCACTTTCTGAGTAGTCTTAATTAAGGTTGATTAGGAAAAGAAAACTGGCAAGCAAAAAAAAAAATTATTATTATTTTTGCTCCAACTTGAGACTGAGGGTGTTTTCAGACATGATGCTAACCCCAGAATAACCACACTTGAACTTTTCTTATGCATGTTGCAGGGCTGTATGGGTGCCCTATGCAGCCCTACCACATGCATAAGAAATGTTTAAGTGTGGTTAAACTGCGGTTAGTGTCATGTCTGAAAACACCCCAAATTTTCATCTAAACAAAAACCTGAACTTTTTAGGGCATATTTGTTTCACATGCACTGTGCATCTGACTGTGTTTGAAACAAAATTCTGCAGGTTTCAGATTATGATATTGTAAACATTTTCATAACAGTACTGGAAAGGTCCTGACTTTCTAGTTAAATCAAAGCATGATTTTTTTTTAAAAAAATTTTTTTTAACAATTAAGGCTGTTGCAACCAACTTTGATTTGAATTTCAAATTGTAATAAATCTATACACCAACTCGAGCAGAAATGGGGAGCTCATTTACTCCCCATGGGTCATACCCACAATTTCAGGTACCATAGCAGGTGCTTGCCAGGCTACCCAAAGCCTGATTGGGTACCCAGTTAGCCCATAATATTGGGTGGTATTGTCACCATTTTACTGATCACTACAAGAGTAAATCAGTAAAGAATTTGTGATGGGAAGTAAAAAAAATTGATACCGGTAGTTGGGAAATAGGGATGGAAATTGGTATTTGGGTGCAGCAGATAGCTAGGGCTGAGATGAGAGCAAGTGTTCCCATTCTGCAGAGGACTGCTGGCCTTTGGGAACGCTTGCAAGTATTCATCAGTACTTTGTCAGTCTCCGGTGGTTCTGCGATTCCACCATTGTCAATACTGGTGCCTGTGGTTTGTTTGTTTTTTGTCATTTCTCATCAATTGTGTCACTTACCCATATTTTTCTGTCACTTTTCATCACTATTTGTTATTTTTATGACAGCATTTATCCGGCACTTTTGCATCTCCACAGCCCCCAGAGATGTGCATGGGCACACATAGGGCTTGGGATTGGACCTGAAGCAGCTCTGTTCAACTTCCCTTCACCCCCATCCCTCTCCCCCCAACATGGCAACACCTATGGGCAGGTGGTGGGGCATTTTTCCTGCATTTTTCCTGCATCATTAAAGGACGAGACAAGGGGTAGGGAGGCCATAGAGTGATTAGCAAAGGCTGCAAGGCAGAGGAAGTGCTATTTTTCAAAGTTGGGGTGGCATTTGCCATGGCAACAACCAGCTTTGGCACAAAAAGGATGGTCTCATATTCTGAGACCGCAGCGGCACCATTATGTGAACTCAGCTCCCAGTGCATTGGCATCCAGGCTGTGGAAGCAAGAGGAGCTGGTAACACCCACGCACCTGATATAAAGGCACTGTAAGAGGTAACTGGTTGCCTGTTGGGACTGGAAAGGAATTTTGTTAGGGGCCACTGTGATCCTTAGGTTTTGCCTTCCCACAGTGCTGGTAGGAAACAATTCTAATTGGCTGGTAATCTCTTGGTAATCTGTTCTTCCCTGGGGCCACTTTGGCCAGGTGGTTTTCTTTGATTGTATAATTGTCACACTCTGGCGAGGGTCCAGTTGTAGTTAGGGTTAAAGTTGTTTGTAGGTAGAATTATGCTAAGCTTGTTGAGGCACCTCCTTACGAGATGGAGAGCCGTGAGTCACGCCAAGAGCAGGTCATGGCCAGGTGTCGGTAAATGGCCAGGAGAGGTTGACCCTTGGAGACCACAGAAGACAGAAATGGTCATGGGCACCTGGGGGCCTCATCCCTTCTCAGTCTCACGGTCCCAGAATGGGACACTAGTTCATCCCCACCCATAACTGAGCTCCATGGTCTTGGGAGAGGGGAATTAAAGTTAGGAAGTTAGCGAGGGCCAGGACCTGAGCATACATCAGGCTGCCCTTCTGTTATGGTTAGTCGTTTTCATGATGCACTGGATCCAATTTGTTATGAGAATATGATTCTGATTGGAAAATAAAGAGTGTGGTCTTGAAATCCACACTTTCATGTGTCCTTGTCTTCTACTAGGATGTGGTGACAAATAACAACAAATAGTGAAAATAGCAGAAAAGCTGGTAAGCTTCCATATTGCACGAGTGAAGGTGAATGACCTGTTTCCAAAGGAAACAGCATTCACCACGATTTGTCATTTCAGGCCTATGGGTAGCTCATTTGATTACTGATTAGTAAGAACAAGAAAGTGGGGAATAAACAATGTAATGCAATCTTTAATATAAAACTGAATACTATTTCCTATACAATCACAACTAAAAAGCCACACTTTTGTTGTGATTGTATAGGAAATTGTCCTCTTGTTTTACCAATGTATGTTTGTGCACCATTGTATATAATATGTCTCTCATTGGTTTGTTTTTGAGTTATTTATTTTATAGAATCATTCAGCTTTATATTAAAGATTGCATTACATTGTTCATTTCCCACTTTCTTGTTGTTTGAGATTGTGAGGGTTTTCCCTCTAAGTGGGGAGGTTTCCCCTTGTTCTGTCATCTGGGTTTCTCTTTTTCTTCTTACTGATTAGTACCCACTGCTTATTGCGTCAGGTCAAGTACTGCATTTTCAGTGGGTTTATCTGTTTTTGCAGGTACTCATTTCAGCTCTAAATCTCATCAACGAACTCAGTTTGATTAACTCCTTAGACATCAAATAGTCCTTAGTAGGGCTGAAACGAAAAGCATTTTTTTTCTTGCAAAAATATTGCAAGAATCAAAAATTGTCACCGAGATCTTAGTACAGTCTCGAAAGCAGACTGAGATCTCAGTTGAGATTTTTTTCTCAAAATGCTGTCTACCATTACTGTTTATTGTTTACAGCAATTTACCTTTGCCGTTGACAGTTTACCGTAATTTACCATTTACCATACGTCGATTGGCCGTGTACCATTTACTGTGTACCAGGTACTGCCTTCATTCCAGCAATGCGCATGTACAAAATGCAACTTTGCACATGCGCATTATTGGGGTGAACACGGTACACGGTAAGCAGTACATGGTAAAATGGTATACTGTAAATGATAGATAGATAGATAGAAACAAACAAACAAACAAACAAACGGCACTAGCTTTCGCCATGGCCCAAAAATAAAATACAATAAATACAACAAGATTTTCAATCATAAAACAGCAAATTAAAACCAAGAATATACAATTTATATCCTTCGTATCCCAAGAGCATTTTTATCCTTAATGCTGCAAATCGGAGTACAGATGTAATATACAGAGGGCAGATATCAAAAGGTTGCAGCTTCTCCCTAGTATTCGAACTAGTGCCTTACTGGGTCACATCCTCTCGTATTTTTGCTGCCAAAAGTGCAAAGGAAGCTATCCATCTAATTTTGTGCTCTGAGTTAGAACTCAAAAGTAATACAATTTTTAAAGGAAGCGGGAGATGTTCTTTCCCTGCTAACACTGGCCGAAGCCAAGCTTCTCTAATATTGTCATATAAGGGCTACTGGAAAAGGACATGAGATAAATTCTTTACAGCAGAGGTTTTACAGACACACGTTTGATTAGCATAGGGTAGGTTAGTGTAGCTACCTAGCAGAACCGTGAAGCGAAACTGCTGCAGCTGCAGGAGCACAAAGTTCCTATGGAGAGAGGGGGACTTAAGTATATCTAAGTATCCTTCAAACCTGTGCTCCTGCTTAAGGAGGGAATATCAGGGTGCGGCTTTCCAACTTGCTATAGCAGCTAAGTCCGTTTGACGGGCAATGTCTGCTGCTCTTACACGAACCAAACTTCTCTGTTGCTCAAGGGTCATCCCCCAAAAGCTAGCAAAAGAAAGGCCCATACCCCTCAGGTTTAAGTGTATTTGCATAAGCCATGGGTATTGCCGGACTCCCTCACATTTTAGCTCCTCTAGCAGACATAAATAGGGTAAAGAAGATTCATCTTGAGAGCACAGCTTTATCCAATAACGTACATTTGCTTGGAGGCCGATACAAGTGATTGTAAGAGTACCAGTTTCTGCTCTTACCACAGCACCAGGTATACCGAGTGCAACTCTTAGTAAATTCCTTAAAAAAATTATTTTGAATCAATTCCAAATTCTCAAAGTTCCTCATGGGTATTATTTCGGACCCAAAGATCAGCATAGAATGGACTTTTGCTCTAAAGACCTTCAAAATTGATGAAATTCGGATTGACCGTGTCCTCGCTGAGAGTTTTAATATCCCCTTGGCTACAGCATTAGCCTTCAGCGCAATCTGTTTCCTATGCCGTGCCCATAACCCATTACTGCAAAAAGTAATTCCTAAATAGCAGTAAGAGTTCACTTGCTGAAATACCTTACCTCTAACCTTCCAAGGACAATTATGGGTTTTAGCCCCAACCACCATAATTTGAGATTTAGTGCAGTTTATCTCAAGCTCGTTGCGTCTGCAGCATTCTACCAGGGTGTCCAGCTGTTGCATCAATCCCTTTCTTGTTTGGGATAGCAGCACGACATCATCTGCATACATTAGTGCTACTATCTTCTTATCCTTAATCTTAGGGGGGTGGCCATCCATGCTCATTAACAAGGGAATCAAGTCAGCAGTAAATAAGCTGAACAACAAAGGGGCCAGAACACAGCCTTGCCGTACCCCTCTCTCAATCAAGAGTGGTCTTGAGAGAGGGCCCCTTACCCCCATCCTAATTCTGGCTGTGTTCCCCATATGAAGTTGAACCAGAAGTGCCAATAGATCCTTGCTAATACCCAGTTGACTTCGTTTGCTCCAAAGTATACCCCTCGACACTGAGTCGAAAGTCTTCCTGAAATCTATAAAAGCCAGGAAAAGCTTCCCTGCCCTAATTTTTGTATACTTAATTATCAAATGGGAGAGGATAAAACAATTATCCATTGCGAATCAGTTCCTCCGGAAGCCACATTGCTCCCCAGAAATCAGTCCACTGCCATTGGTCCATTCTTCCAAATGCCTAAGTAAAACCTTAGCATATACCTTCCCCAACACCGGGAGAAGGCTTATCGGCCTATAGCAGGATGGATCCCTAGCACTACCTTTCTTGAAGATTGGAATAATTATACTAAAGCCCCAAACCACGGAGACTTTCTTCGTCTTGTTTATCAGCATAAAATATTTAGCCAACATCGGGGTCCACCAATTTACTCCAGCCTGCAAGGCTTCTGCGATAACGTAATCGAAGCCAGGGGCTTTATCACGCTTCAGAGCTTTGATTATTTCAGAGACCTCATCTGGATTCACCTGGGGATCAAAATCTCCTTCCTCATTTGTCTGAGAGGGACTCCAGGAAGTACCAACTTCCCTATTTTCTCCTTCTCTACCCTTAAGACTATAGAGATCACCAATGAAATTTAGCCACTCCACCTCTTCTATCTGAGGAGATGGCCTTATCATTTTGGGATTAATCCTCTGATTTACTATGGACCAGAAATTCCTGTAATCTCTTGTAGCTACAGCATTTTCAAGCTTTGCCCATATCAGCTCATCGTGATGGTGCTTTTTAGCTTGGACCAAGAGTTTGTATTTACATCGCTGTTCTAGATAAAGTAATCGAAAAGTATCAGAGGGAGATTTAACCCACAATTTCCTGGCCCTTGCTAACTCCCCCTTTGCCATTCTACATTCATTTATCAAACCAGGTACTCTCTGGGATTCTCTTAGCTGCAGCTTTACGGGACAAGATTTTTAATCCTAAGGATGTTATCTCCTCCAAAATCTTGTGGAGATCCTCTTCATCTGTACCCTCCAGGATACTCTCTCTCAAGGAAATACAGTGATCACCCCATAACATATCCAAAGTTGCCACCAAGGAGGAGGGGGACCACCTTATACCAATCCTGGGAACTCCCTCCAGCTATCTACCACATTTGGAAGTTTGTGTGCTGGCTAAATTGGACATCTTGATGTCCATGCACACCACCACATGCTCGCTTTCTGGTCTAACCATTAGTTTAAATCCCTCAAAACGCCCCCAATCACATATGGGGACTACAATGTAATCAATAACAATAATCAATAACACTGCGTCCCCTAGAGCTGACAAAGGTAAAGTCACCTTCCGGGTTATTTCCTCCTCTCCCATTCAGTATAACCAGCCTGCTTGCTTGTAGAAAGTCCAACATGTGTTTCCCCGACTCGTTCACTACTATATCCCTATTTTTCCTCTCAGAAATTATGCCCAAACTTGTCACACTGGAGCTACCATTATCTAAGTTGGAAGAGCCAGTTCTGGCATTCCAATCTCCAGCTAAAATTAGTTGTGCTTGTGGAAAGGTGCAATCCATATGACTTACAAGATCTTACAGTGTCCTCCAAATGTCTGCCTTATAGTATATCGAGGAACTTGGGGGGATATACAAATTCAATAGCAGCAGTTGTCCCCCATCAGGCGCATCCCATAACACTAACTGCAGTTCCTGCCTTTTGGTTTTAAATGGTAGATTGTGGCAAATGATAAATGGTAATGGTTAATTATGGTTAGCAGTAAATGGTATTTTGAGAAAAAAGTCTTGACTGAGAAATGTCGAGAATTGGTATTTTTCTTAATTATGGTTACTTGCTTAAAATGGGTTGAAAACCGTCACTAGATAATAACTGAGAAAAAAAAACCTCAAGATCGTGTTTCAGCCCTAGTCCTTAGTCCTCCGGTAGACCAACTTTCCATGGGGCTCCTTAAAGGACAAGGAGTAAAAGTAGCAGACTCTTCCTTTTTAAGTGCTTGATAATAAAGGAACCCCATAGAAATTTACTGAAAATGCAAACTTCTGTAATGGCTGAAAGTAGATACCCATAGTAATCATCACAAAATACTAATCAAAAGTGTGCAAATGAATCCCTGAAAAGTCATATTTTTTCTTACTCATATTTCTTAAGTGTAAATTTTAACAGACATGAATATAAATGGCAAGAGTTTTGTACAGGTGGACTCTTATGTCTACCTGAGGATCACTATATCCAGAACTGGGTCTTGGGAAAGGCACCAAAAATTAATAGTTGCCAAGGCATTGGCGGCAGCAAAAGGGATCTTAAGGCTAACTGCTAGATCTGTTGGTATTACCATCTCAGCTGTCTTAGATGTATTTAAGATGAAGGTGCACCCCATTTTGCTTTTCGGGACAGAATTGATGACTGCACGGTCTTTACAACTACTCGAAGTTGTCCAAAATAGATTTCTTCGTAGTTTGCTTCGGGTCCCGCAGAGAACTCCAGCTGCAGTTCTTTGAGCTGAAACTGGTATGATCCCTATTTCCCATTTGGCTAAGCAGGCGGCGATTGGATATTGGTCCCATTTATGTTTACAAGGGGAAGAACTGCTGTACCAAGGGGGTTTGAAATATTCCTGGTTATCTCAAGTGGCGTCTTATATGGGGTATTTTGTAGAGGTGGGACCCCAGGGCAATTACCGGCTACCGGATTTACTGGATTCCGGTTTCCAAAAAAACGGATTCCTGGATTAAATCCGGTATACCGGTACCGGATTTATTCCATTGATTTCAATGGGGCACTGTCCCCATTGAAATCAATGGAATAAAAAAATTCCTCCCCCTCCCAGACTGTGTGGGTGGAAGGGGGGACTGTAGGCCTTCCGGGGAACTTCCGGGTTTCCCCATAAGGCCTACTAGCATCTGAAGCCGGCAGCCACAGCCGGCGCTGAGGCCTCCACGCCACCGCCGCCGCCACCCGGAGCTGAACTGGAAGGTAGGATCCTGGGAACTTGTTGGAAGTAGGGTGATCCCTGGGGTGGGGATGGGGGTGTTAACCCCCCCCCCAGGGATCATGTCTAATACTTACCGGCTGCTGCTGGGACGACCGCTGGTGCTGGGGGGCTCTGGGTTGCCAGCGGAGAGTCACTTAGGGGATTTTTTTAAAAAAAATCCAGGGTGGGTGGGGGGTGTCCCCCCTTCCACCCGCGCAGCCTGGACTTGGGGAGGGAAACGCGGGTTTCTGGTGGGGTTTTTACATTGCGGCCATTCATTTAAATGGCCGCGGTGTAAAAAAAAATCCAGTAACCGGGCCAGATTACCGGGTTGAATCCAATAATGCTGGTATGCCCAGTACCGGCATTATCGGATACCGGAAAATCTGGAAAATCCGGTAGTCCCGTCCCTAGTATTTTGGCCTCTCTTTCCCCTACTTATGTGGGAAGGGTAGGGGATGGAAGCGGAATATAGTCAAGACCAGAATGTTGGATATTGCAAAACAGGAAGACATGATTATAGTAGCGGAATGGAAAGCTGCTCCCTGGTTAAAATATATAAAACTGCAACATGGCCTTGAATGTTACCTGGACAAGTTGGGTGATCAAACTTCCAGAAGGACCTTTACTGTTCTATGCCTGCAGCTCTTTCCCTCAGCTGTCCTCTTGGGAAGATACAATAATATTCCATGAGAACAGCGATGGTGCTATTGTGGGGAAATGGAGATTGAGGATCTCAAACATGTATTATTGTACTGCCCGGTGTACTCTGAGATTAGGACAATTTAGTTGGAACTATTATATGGTATAGGAAAGGATGGGTCCGATATAAGTAAAATGAAATTCCTCCTTGCCACTCAGGAGGAATCAGTAACGGGCAGTAACCTCCTTTATGTTCCTGGCCATGAAATTAAGAGAGGGGACCCTATTGGAAGGCTGTTAGTTTGTACTTAATTCGGGTTGTAACTAAATTATCTTGTGATATTATTAGTTGGAAGGCGAAGTGTATAGGAAGCCTGTAAAATCTTAAATGTTGGGAGATTGTGGCATTGGGCATAAGTAAGAGACTCTGCTAGTGGCTGGGGATTTGTGATCTTACTCTCATAGATTAGGCGTTATTGTGATTTTGGATGTTAATAGCTTATCCCTACAACCATCTGGGATGGATGTTAATTTTGGGAAAATGTTTAGTTAATTCACTGTTATTAAATTGACTGTGGCATGATGACTTGTTTTGTTTATGCTCATTATATATCTTGTTATTTGTTCTATTTGCTTATATGTTATATGTTTGTTTTCCTTCTGTTTAGTATTGTTATTGTTACTATCTTTGGCCAAGGCGAGAGCTAGTGCCATTAATACATTTTATTCATTCAACAGACATGAATCTGAAACAAGAATGGGGTGAGCCTTCTCACAATAGTACAAATCCAGAATACAGCTGTTTGGGGGGAAAAGATAACTTTTTTTCATTGGGGAAAATTGGTTACAAGTTGCATTTCCCCACTAAATGTGTAACACTTGAAGAAAAAAAATGTTTTAATAAAAAACAACAAAAATTTACATTTGGATTCTTTCATGTCGGAAAACAGTAGGTGGCGTATTTTCAACAAGCTGTTACCTGAAATCAATCGGCCCAATTTTTCATTGTTTTCTCCAATTTTACAAGAGTATAACATGAGTTAAAAATAAATTTAAATCAGTGAAGTTGCACTGGGAAAAAACCCTGTATAAATAAACAGAGAAATAGTGACAAAGTCATGTCTTGGTGAAATCCATTGCACACTAATGAAATTCACTCAAATATGTGGGAAATCATTAATTTTTTTATTTATTTACATAATTTGTATCCCGCTCCTCCTGCCACAGGCAGCCCGGGGTGGCTAACAACAGTAATAAATATAAAAGAACCCCCCCTCCTCCTCCCCCAATCCCCCGCCCCCATCCAACCCATCACCCCTCTCCCTTGCCAAATGCCTGATGGAACAGACAGGTCTTGCAGTTCCTGTGAAAGGTCAGGAGGTTTGGGGACAGACAGGCCCCCACCAGGAGGGAATTCCAGAAGCGCGATGCAGCCACTGAGAATGCCCTATCCTGCGTGGCCCCCCGGGAAACCCAAGGGGACCTCCAACATGGCGCCCCCAGATGACCGCAGGGACCGATCTGGAACCTGGGGAGTGAGGCGATCTCGCAAGTAGGCAGGGCCCAGACCGTGTAAGGCTTTATAGGTCAAAACCAACAGTTTGAATCGAGCCCGGAAGACTATTGGCAGCCAGTGCAGAGATCAGGGCACTGGTGTAATGTGCTCCCAGCGACCCAGCCCCACTATGAGCCAGGCCGCTGCATTCTGCACCAGCTGCAGCTTCCGAACTGTCACCATAGGTAGCCCCATGTAGATCGTGTTACAGTAGTCTAACCGAGAGGTAATAAAAGCATGGATGATTGTGGCCAGGTCCAGAACCGAAATCAATGGCCAAAGCCACCGCACCAGATGTAACTGGCAGAAGGCACTCTTCGCCACAGCCTCCACCTGGAGTTCCAGGCGGAGCTGCGCATTGAGGAGGACCCCCATGTTCTGCATCTGGGAAGTCAGTAGGACAGATCCCATCAACCGAGGGAGCCATCACATCCACCAACTTACACACTAACATCACCTCCATCTTCTCAGGATTCAGTCACAGTTGATTAGCCCTCATCCAGTCCCCCACAGCTGCCAAACACCAGGTAAGAGTCAACACAGCCGGGCCTGGGTTGGTTGAAAATGAGAGGTACAGTTGGGTGTCATCTGCATACTAAAGACACTGAACCCCGAACCCCCTGATAACCTCAATGAGCAGCTGCATATACACATTGAACAGGAGAGGGGACAAGGCAGAACCCTGTGGGACTCCACATGAGAGGTCTCGGTATGATGAAAAACAGTCACCGAGTACCACCCGCTGAGTGTTCCTGGTCAGGAAAGAGCAGAACCATTCAAGAACGATCCCGCCCACCCCCGCACTGTCCCGCAGGCACGTCACCAACATCTCATGGTCAACGGTATCAAATGCAGCTGACAGATCTAACAGGACCAATAGGGTTGAACAAACCCGGTTCTTTTCAGGGTGGAGATCATCTATCAAAGTCACAAGTGCTGTCTCAGTGTCATGCCATGTCCTGGATGAAAACCAGACTGAGAAGGATCAAGATAACCGATGTGGTCAAGATGCCCCTGGAGCTGCTGAGCAACTACCCGTTCAATAACCTTCCCTAAAAAGGGAAGGTTAGAGACAGGCCGATAGCTGGCAGGGGAGTCAGTGTCAAGCGATGGTTTCTTGAGCAGAGGCCGCACCAGTGCCTCCTTGAGGCAGCCCGGCACTCTGCCCTCCCACAGGGAGGCATTGACCACCCCGGCCAGCAACGGCCTCATTGTCTCCTGGCAGCTCTTAACCAGCCAGGACAGGCACGGATCTAATTCACAAGAAGTGGCTCGAACCGCCCCAAGCAGATTCACCACGTCAGCGCGTTTCACTGACTGAAAGTTATCCCATAAAATCGGACAAGCTGGGGCTCTACAACCTCTACATCCTCTACTGTCTTAAGTGCGGCATCGAGGTCTTGGTGAATACGAGCGATTTTCTCCGCAAAGTAATCCGCAAAAAGGTCACAGTGGGCAGATGGTGACTCAACCCCAGGGTTGAGGGAGGCTGGACTGACCAACCCCCGCACAACCCAGAACAGCTCCACTGGACGGGATTTTGCGGACGCTATGAGGGCAGCAAAGAACTCCCTCTTTGCTGTCTGCATAGCCACGGCATAGGCTCGTAAACTATTAACTGCATTGGCATGAACTGCATTGGCGTACTGCATTGCAGTACGTGGCATGAACTGCATTGGCGTAAACTATGAACTGCCACGGCATAGACTCGTAAACTAGAACTGCATTGGCGTGAATGTTGAGGTCCTCCAAGACTATCATCTTTGGGGACCACAACACCACCTCTAACACAGCCTCCGCCAGAGCATGCAGGGAGGCCGCTGTACTGGTAGGTGCATGGTATACCAGCAAAACTCCCAAACTGTCCCCTGCCAAATCAAACACAAGATGGAGGCCTTCAATGCCTACCATGGCTCACACTGGATACTTCCTCACAGACCACCTCTCTTTAAAAGTCACAGCTACACCGCCCCCC
>QEPC01009174.1:1165986-1188248 GCA_003113815.1 Sphenodon punctatus | reverse complement strand
TGCAGAGCCTCTACACCCATAATCTCCGGCACTGGATACCTCCTAACAGGCCAGTCTTCCCTAAAAACAATAGCTACACCCCATCCCCGGCCGCCCATGCGGGGCTGGTGCTGCACGGCATACCCAGCTGGAACCAGATCCGCCAAAGTTGGTCCGGCCAGATCATCCAACCAGGTCTCCGTGATGCATGCGAGGTCTACGGCCCCATTCATGATTAGATCATGGATAACTGGGGCCTTGTTAACAACGGACCTCGCATTCATCAGCACCAGCCCCCCACGTGCGGAATATTGTGATAATTATTTGTTTTATGTTGGAAGCCGCCCCGAAATGCCGTAGGCATAGGGGGTGGCAAAGAAATGGAATTAAATAAATAAATAAGGGTCATCCCCCATCCTCTCACCAGGGGGCTTAGCCCTTTCCTCCCTAACCCAATCCCCTTGCCCCCACCCTCATAAAACACATGCCTCATCCCCCCCCCAACCCCTTAAAAACACAAAACTAAAAATACAAATGAAAGCCTCCCGCCCCTGGTTCCCTCGGTCCCACTAAAGGCCACACCTAAGGGCCTTGAATTCATGTGGTGAATTCAGATGCTGTACAATGAAAGGCTTGCTAAGTATGTCCATACCTGCCAGACTTTGTATGTTGTTACCCAACAATGGATCAATTTAGTGGTTCTCAATGAATTTGACTTTGAGATGTTGGAATCTACGAAGATCAACAATAAGCTACACATTTGCAATCCATTTATGTGCAACTTAAGCATAGTACTAATAATGTGTATGATCATTATTTATATTTCCAGTAAGGTCATCTACCCATAGCTCTATATAGTCTCTATATAGGGTAAAATATATTTAGCCTGTGGATAGATGACCTTAGTGGAAATGTACCAGTTTTAGACTAGTGAAACTGAAAGTAAAGTTTGCCCCAATGCAGATTCTAAGGATGGGACTTTCAGTTTCAATTTTAAGTTACCAGAGAAGAGAAGACTGAGTGGGGACATGATAGATGTTTATAAAATCTTGAGTGGTGTGGGACGAGTAGATAGGGAACAGTTATTTACCCTCTCAAATAGTAATAGAACTAGGGGACACTCCATGAAACTAGCTGCCAGCAGATTTAAAACAAATAAAAGGAAGTACTTTTTCACTTAACACATAATTAACTTATGCAATTTGTAGGGATGTGCGAACAGAACAGGTTTCGGATGTTTGGCTGTTCAGTTGTTCGGTTCGAAAACCGAGTTTGGGTTCGGTCATTCAGTTTGGGAACAGAGTTTGGGTTTGGTCGTTCGGTTCGGTTCGGTTCAGTCAAACATTCAGCGGAGTTTGGACCCGCCTCAAGGCTTGGGGCGCTCCAGGGACCCCCAGGGGTGCCCGTGGCAGCATGGCAGGCCGTCAGAGATCCAGCAGCAGCATTAGAGACCAGGAAGGCTTGGCGCTTGGCACCCCGGGTTGCCCGGGAATTGCAGGCTTGGCTCGTATTCAACAGAACTAAAGAAGCTCTACTACCAATTGGTCAAGCCTTCCCTGATGGTGAATCATGTGGACACCCAGTAGCAGACATTGGATTGCCCAGCAGCAGAACCCTTGGCACAGACATCATAGGGCAGCATTGGCAGCAGTAGCAGCGGACATTGGATTACCCGGGCACAGAACCTGTGGAACAGCAGAGATGGCAGCAGGAGGATTTGCCTGTGCACAGCACCCATGGAGCCAGGATGGTAGAATTTGCAAGGGAAGAGCTCCCATACAGCAGCAGAGGGCAGCAGCAGGATTGCTTGGGCAAAGCACCCATGGACCAGCAGACAGCAGCAGCGGGATTACCAGGCCAGTGGTATGAGAGGCAGGCAGGCTGGGGCACGGTTCGAGCTTTGCTTCTACAGGGCAGGAAGACAGGCAGCGTGGAATGAGCAGAAGACAGGCAGACTGAGGCAGCATGACATGAGAGAGGCAGTAGGGAAGGCAGGGCACTCAGATATTGTTTGCAGTTCTGTAGCAACAGAGTTAATGCACTCTGAAAAAAAATGTTCATTATCAAATTATGATAATAAATGGAAGTTTAATAATGTAAAAATGTGAAAGTTTAGTTGTTGATAAAAATGAATAAAAGTATGTATGGTAAGGAATTAAGTACATATATTACATTTATGTTGATGAGGATAAAATATTAAATATTCCTCAAATTCTGAAATCATTTCCATGATTTTTGGCATTTATGTCTTGTGCAATGTATGGAGTTGAATTTTTTTTAAAACTGTAATTGTAATGAATTTGTATGTTTTTTGGAGTTTAAGCTAGAGTCAAAATGATTTTCTGATGATTTTGAATAGGGGAGTTTTTAGTTTTAAAAACTGTTGTGCATTTAACATATTTTTAAACTGTAAACTTTTTTGTTTTGGTAAATCGAACTAAGCTAGCTCATCCATCCATCAGACAACAGAGGGAGGGGAACAAAACTGAAATGAAACCTAAATTAATCTAATCCTACTCTAAATAAATCCAAAAACAAGGGAAGGGAAGCAGGGATGGAATATATAGAGGGAGGAGGGGAGGATTCAATGGAGGGTAGGGGAAAAAGAACACAGGGAGGGTTAAAAAATAAAAAGAACACCTAAATCTATCTAATCAAATCTAAATAAATGAAACTAGGGAGGTAAATGTGTGGGATGGGTGAAATAGGAGGAGGATGGCAATGGATTAGGAAGGAACACAAACTGCTGGGAGAGGGAGACTTCTGAAAATGCCTGCTGACATGATCAGTGGCTAGCTCAGAAGGTGTTGGAAGGGGGGAGGGCGATGACTTTTGTTACTTGCTGCGCCTGCCTTACCACAAGCCCCATTGGCTCTGTGCAGCCTAGCCCCATGTCCCCCATGTCCAATTGCAGACTGCAAAGCCAGTGGTCTGAGGAAAAAAGGGATGGTGATTGGGCAGGCTGGTTGCTACTCCAAGCCTCTCCACCCCTGGTGCCAGGAAGTCTGCTTCTCAGCTACCCACCCCCCTCCCTGGGCCTTCCAGTCACGTTTTTGCTGCCCAAACTAATCTGAACTCACCCGAACGATACCGAACTGTTCGGTCATTTATGAGTTCAAATTGAGTTCGGTTCGGTGAGTTCGAGTTCGGTCATTCGGTTCGGTCGTCTGAACGGACCGAGTTTAGTCCGAACTCCTAACATCTGAATCGTGTTCACACATCCCTAGCAATTTGTTGCCAGAGGACATTGTCAAGGCCAGTAGCATAGCTGGGTTTAAAAAAGGAATGGCTAAGTTCTTAGAGAATAGGTCCATTAATGTCTATTAACCAAATAGCTTATGGGATGAAATTCTTACTGTCGGGAGCTGGGAGTGAACAACGTGGAATGGATTGCCCATTGTGACTGTTGGTTCTTCTCCCATGTGATCGAGATTCCCCACTGTCTGAGGACAGGATGCTGGACTTGATGGACCATTGGTCTGAGTCAGTATGGCCCTACTTATGTTCTTAAAGAGGCCAAAGGTATCTCTTTTAGTTAAAACTGAGAGATCTGAGAATTGGGCCCATCTTGGTTTCCAATTTTTGGATCTTCTGTTCCCATTGAAGTCAATGGGAAATCCTCTGATTCACTTCAATGGGAAGAGAGGGAAACCTCTTCCATCCCTACTCCTGGCCTCAGGGGATGGGGATCCATTACCCCTAACACACCCATGTGCTGGGACCTGGATTTACCCAACCCCTGGGGCCTCTGTACGTTACTTACTGTTGCTGGTCCGGTCCAGAGGGTGGGAATCAGGGCTGCCAGTTCCACTACTGGTGGCGGTCCCTCCTTCACTGCTGACTGGTGTCAGGAGTCATTCTATACATGCGCAGAACACCTGCCCTCTTTCAAAATGGTGCTGACAATGCTGGCACCATTTTGGATTAGGGCTGAACATTTGCAGAATGGCCTCTGGCCATTTTGAGCTTGTGCGCTGCGCCATTGTCAATCCGCTAGAGTTTTCTTCAAGCTTTGGACCTGTAAGAAGAAGGAAGAGAAGGTCTGGCTGTCCGGCAAAGGAGCTGGCTCTGATGCCAGTGGCTGGGCCTTCTCTGCTGCTGGCTGGTGGCAGGAGCTTGCTCTGCAGCCAGGTAGCCAAGCCTTCTCCACCGTCCCACAGACGGTAGCAGAACTGGAGGTCCAGCTGGTGGCTCAACTAGACTGGCAACAACAGTAAGTAAAGTACAGTGGGCCCGAGGGTTAGGTAAAGCTGGGCCCTGGAAGGTGGGGGTGTTAGGGTTAATGGATCCCAAGCCCCACCCTCAAAGGCTGGGACAGTGGGCTCCCTTGTGTCTTGGAGGGTTCTCTCTTCCATTGAAGTCAACGAGAAAAATAACTGATACCGATGGGAGATTCGAGACACAGGGGAGCTGAAACCGAAAGAAACTGATACTGATATTTTGCCTGGAGTCCCACCCTTAGCGGATTCTATGAATAATTTTGTTGTTTGTTCACGAAGTATATTCTATCATGGGTGGTAGAACTAGTGCATCATGAATATTTTATACCAGAGTTTAGCCAAAGACATGATATATCCCAGAAATTAACTAAGGGAAATCTGTTTCTCGTTACTCTCTGATGTTCATTGATTTATTTGCTTTCACTAACAAAGAATTTTACATCCAAAACTTGGTATCTACTTAGCTTGTTGTTAACCCTTCCGCACTGGGGGTATCCTTTTTCCTTTTTTGAAAAGCATTGAATCACCCTTTATTTGCTACTGGGCCAAATTCCCTTGTCATTATGCCCAGTGTAAATGTGGAGTAAATCCAAATTTACACCTAAGTAAATGAGGGCAGAACTGTTTGGTCCTTTTCTAATTTCTCTGTTGTGATGCTTCCATTGGATGGTGTATTTACTTTTATTTTCCAGTGACTACCTAGCCCAACCTCCAGTGTAACAGACACTCTTGGGGAGCTTCTGTCTCACAGTTTTATGAACTTTAATTATTACAATTTCCCTCCATCTGGAGAAATCCAAAAACACTCTTAATCTTTGGGTCATTGCACTTGCCAGTGTAATGTACCAATGGCTTGATTTCCAGAAGTGCTGATTCAGCTTCCCTGAACTGTCATGTCACTGTCCAAAAATCCACTTCAGTGTCAAGGTAAGTGGCTCTCTTGGGGGACTAAAAAAATGCCAGTAGCTTGTTGCCAAATGTTTCATTGGAAAGGAAGCCCCATGAAATAATAAGAATTAGTAGGTGCATATAAAATCTTCTTTTTCTTTTTCTTTTTTTAAACCTATACACCAACCATTTAATTCAGCCCAGATGAAAAATGATGGGTGAAATTCTGAGCTATCCTTCAGCACAGCATTAGTTACCTCCACAAGGATATCTTTCTCTTGAGACTGATAGAATCTAATTAATTTCCTCTAAACTTCAGAACGTATTTTGTCAGATTCTAAATTTAGTGCAAATCTGTATTGTTCAGTCACTTGGTTGTAAATCTGAATAAATTTGTTGGCTTGTGGGGAGTTACTCCTGGTTTACACTGGACAGTATTATGAATTACTCCAATTTACACAAGATAAGAGCCCAGGCCAAGAGCTTATGGGAAATTAATTTGGTTTTGCCAATCCCTTCTCTAGAGAAAGCTATCT
The DNA here is from genome assembly GCA_003113815.1 of Sphenodon punctatus. Lineage (NCBI taxonomy): Eukaryota > Metazoa > Chordata > Lepidosauria > Sphenodontia > Sphenodontidae > Sphenodon > Sphenodon punctatus. The sequence goes on along the minus strand of QEPC01009174.1, from coordinate 1,182,625 downwards.
TCAGAGGTCACCTCCACAAATCAGCATTAAATGTCAAAATTCCTGGCATCCTTAGCAGAGAAGCCGAAGACTGAACAATCATCTCCAGTTTCTTCAAGGAGGTGTTTGCATGGATTCACTTGGGGGGGGCTGCGGAGGCTTTGGCCCCCACACCATTGGTCAGCCTGGGGACTGACATCATGTTGGACCTGCCCCCAAGGCTTGCGATTTGCTAATGTCATGGTGGGGGTAGGGCTGGGCAAAGTGCTTTTGGACCCAGCTTGCATTCACTGCTTGCGCTCCACATGGTGAAGCAGAGAGTGCTGCTGGACTGCTAGCTGCTCTGCTGGGGCCTGTTGTGTAGGTACGTTTGGTGCCAGGGGACAGAGAGGCTGTGTTGGGGGAAGGCTCAGATCACCCCAATGTGATCACATGGGGGAGGTGCTGGAGATCTGGGGGGGGGGCAGCTGACATGCCGACCCAAGCTAAGTGCTGTGCCTCCCCTTCCCAGTGCCTGTTGGAGCCGGCTTCCCCACAGCTCAATGGGGTGGGGGTGAGTTTGACTGGCCACATGGTGGCCCTGTGTTGCATGCTTCTAATGCCAGCCCAGCGTGCCTGCTTCCCTGTGCCGGTACTAGCTGCTGCACTCCAGGGTTACTTGTAAGTCTAGGGCTGAGTGGCAGAGAGGCTAAGGTCTCAGCTCATCCCACTGTAGTTGCGTGGGGGGTGTGCATGTGTGTGTTTGCCGGAGATCTGGGGGCCAGCCAGCATGCTGACCAGGGCTGATTTCTGCACCTCCCCCTCCCAGTGCCTGTTGGAGCTGGCTTCCCTGCTGCTTGGGAGGGATCAGATCACCCCACTGTGAGATCACCCTACTTGTCTGCTTTCACTCCGGGCTTGGCAGTGCTGGCTGCCCCAGTGCAGCCAGTGCCCCCTGCCCTTCTGAACCCCCACCCTACACCCCCCTCACCCTATACTTTCCCTGTACCCATCCACCCTATGCTTCTCCCTCTCCATCCCTCCTCCCCCAATACATTCCCATTTCATGTACACTCTGCAGGAAACACTCTGCTGACCGAGACCATTGATTGGATGACTCCTAGACGTCCGCTGCCCAGGTGATAGCACAACAGTTCTCTGTGGTTTTTGGAGGCGCTGCATGTAATGAAGCGGGAAGGGCAGCGGTTGGAGTGACGGTGGCATAGTCATCATGCTGAAGATGACAGATTGCGGCATAGAGCCCGTTTACAGGCCTATACCAAGGTTATGAAGGCAGCAAAGAAGCTTTTCTTTGCTGCCCTCACAGCATCTGCAAATTTCGCCTAGCGGAGCTTTTCCAGGTGGTGCGGGGGTTGGTCAGTCTAGCCTCCCTCCACTTTGGGGTGGATTCATCTATATCATGCTGTGATAGGTTTGTGGATTATTTTGTGGATAAAATCACTTGTATTCACCACAATTTTGACGCTGTACTTTTTACACAAGGGAGCCAGAGGTTATGGAAGTCACACCTTGTCCGGTTTTATGGGATGAATTTCAATCGATGATACCCGCTGATGTGGTTGGGACCCTTGGGGATGTTAGGGCCACTTCTTGTCAACTAGATCCATGCCTGTCTTGGCTAACTAAATCTTGCAAGGAGACAATGGGGGTGGTCAAAGCCTCCCGTCAGGAGGGCAGAGTGCCGGGCTGTCTCAAGGAGGCGGTGGTGCGGCCTCTGCTCAAGAAACCATTGCTTGACGTTGACTCCCTTGCCAGCTATCAACCTGTCTCTAACCTTCCCTGTTTAGGGAAGGTTATTGAGTGGGTGGTGGTGCAACAGTTACAGGGGCATATTGACTGTATCCGTTTTCTTGATTCCTTTCAGTCAGGATTTCTTCCAGGTTATGGCACGGAAACTGTGCTTTTGGCCTTGGCAGATGATCTGCGCTGGGAAATGGACCAGGGTCGTTTGACCCTGTTGTTCTATTATATCTGTTGGCTGATTTTTATATGGTTGATCACGAGATGTTGGTGATGCGTCTGCGGGACTGTGTAGGGGTGGGGGGACTGTTCTCGAATGGCTCTGCTCATTCCTGACTGGAAGAACCCAGCGAGTGGTACTCGGTCAGGGAGTGTTTTTCATCATACCAAGACCTCATGTGTGGTGTCCTGCAGGGTTCGGTGTTGTCCCCCCTCCTGTTCAACGTATACATGCAGCCTCTCTGCAAGGTGATCAGGAGGTTTGGCGTACGGTGCCATCAATATGATGATGACATCCAGCTATACCTCTCTTTTTCAACAGACCCAGACCCCGCAGTCTCCATGTTTACTCGGTGTCTGATGGCGGTGGGGGATTGGATGAGGACTAATCATCTGAAGCTGAATCCCAACAAGACGGAGGTGATGTTGGTGGGTAAGGAGATGAAGTTAACGGCCCCCCATCATAGATTGGGTCTGTCCTTCATTGGTTCCCCAGGTGCGGAGTCTGAGTTACTCCTCCATGCGCAGCTCTGCCTGAATGCTCAGGTGGAGGCTGTGGCAAGGAGTGCCTTCCGCCAATGACATCTGGTACGTCGGCTTCGGCCATATATTTCAGACTCTGACCTGACCACTGTCATCCATGCTTTCATCACCTCTAGACTGGACTATGGTAACGTGCTGTATGTGGGGCTACCCATGGTGACGGCTCAGAAGCTGCAACTGGTGCAGAATGCGGTGGCCCGTCTTTTGGTGGGACTGGGCCACCGGGAGCACATTACACTGGTGCTCCATTCAATACACTGACTGCTGATAGTCTTCTGAGCCCGATTCAAGGTGTTGGTGTTAACCTATAAAGCTCTAAACGGTCTGGGCCCTGCCTATCTGCTGGACTGCCTCACACCCCGGGTACTGGACCGGCCCCTGTGGTCATCTGGGGGTGCCCTTCTTGTGTTGCCCCGAGTCTTCCAGGCAGCCACGCAGGGGAGGGCATTCTTGGTGGCCATACCAGGACTGTGGAACTCCCTTCTGGTGGGAGCACAGCTGGCCCCGAATCTCCCCTTGGTTCGTAAAAATTGCAAGACTTGGCTGTTACATCAGGCGTTTGGCGGAGGAGATGGGTAAGGGAGAGGGGGTTGGGGGGGATTATATGCTTTTATAGTTTTATATTGTGTTGATGCTGTAAGCCACCCCAGTCTGCCTGTCACAGGAGGGGCAGGATGTTAATTTTTTAAAATAAATAAAAATAAAAATATATCCCCCCCCCCCAACACACACACTTTGGAGCCCTACCCCAGTCTCTTCTCCAAGGGGAAGGGGTCCCTGCCAACCAGGGACCATTCCCTCCCCTGAGAGCTGGGGACAGACCTGCTCACCTGGAAGAGCAGTGCCCACTTTGGACTTCTGCATCGCCATCCACATCACTTCTGGATCCGCCCCTATGTATTATTCTTATTTCCTACATAACACAAGCACATATCACCCTCTAGGCTAGTTGGCTAATACTTCTAACCAACATTGAATCCAAATGATATAATCCAGTGAGGAGCAGCAACTGACTGATTAAGTCACTCAAATGCATCCACAAAAGTTAAGGGTTGAAATCATGTTTGTTCTCCTAGCAGATGACGACTTCTAGTCCACCTAGCGGTGAATGGGTATCTGATCCAGTGGTTTAAGGAAGTCAACCATGGAACTAGCCATACCTCTCCCCTTGGGTACTAGACTACAGAAAATAGTGTGCCATGGCCACATAGCTTGGGACAGGCTTTGAATTTTTTGTATTTAGAAGATTGAGGTTCTGGAGAGGGCTGAAGTGAGACTCTGTTTGATGCTTGCGAGAAGTGAGAACCCTTAGCAACATCTTGAGAAGATCTCGTTAACAGGGCAAAATCTTATGAGCTAACACACTAAAAAAATACTTAAAATTGCACCTGCACTCATGGCCACTGGGGCCGTCCCGCGCATGTGCGGCTCTTTTCCAAAACGGTGCCAGAAGCATTGCTGCCATTTCTGAAAGGGGCAGCCATTCTGCGCACGCGTAGTGCCATTTGCACAGGCACAGACCAGCTGTCCTTTCCCAAAATGGCAGTGATGCTGCTGGCGCCATTTTGGAAAAGGACTAAACACCCACAGAATGACCCCAGAAGCCATTTTGCACATGCTTGATTTTTAAAATTGCTTTCCCCCCCCCCAGGAATCCTGATTCTCATCAAGAAATTTGAGAAAGTGCGATAGTTTCAGCCCTAGTTGGACGTTGGAGTTGCTTTATGCACCATAATCAACATGCAGTTGATTTGTAGGCCACCTTTTATATAGTGCATCTGAATCATCATTCTCTATATCATTGAAATTAGTCTTGACATTGCCGCACTTTCCCTCCCTTCTCAGTCATTTTATTAATTGTTTGATCACACTAGGATCTGAATCATCGGAACTTTTGCTGTGCAGCTTGTTTTCAGAATAAACTTCTGCAGAAACATGGAGAGATTAGCCTACTGAACCCAGCAGATGTGGTTTGCTAACATCAAGGATGAAAATCTGGGGAATTGTTCCTAATCAAATCCAAAGATTTGTTAGATATATAAAGAAAAAGGAAAAAAGCATGAGAAAACATTATATTTAGACTAGTAGGGCATTAGTTATGGGGTTTGTGATATTTGAAATAAGTCTCAATAATAGCAGGAGTCGTATGTCTCATTTCCTGTGCAGAAGGCTGCAAATTCATGCTGCTATGTGTTAACTGAGTGTAACAACATGGTGCCATACTCCTGTGGGGAGTAACCACAGAAGCAGGCCGAAAACCCCCAGTCCTGGGTAGGCTTGTCCTTTTTCCCCAATTCTTTATTCACAGAAATAAACTCAAAACATTGTGCATACTTTTCAGGGTTCTACGACGAGTCCTGCATACAGGCTCTCAGCCTTCTGGATGAGTCACCCTTGGAGAACTCTAAGGGGCCAGCCAGCTGTCCCTCTGCTCTGCTCTCTCTGAGCCAGGCACTGACTGCCAAGCCGCTACATTATCAGGCTCCTAGAGTCCCAGGAGGGGCAGGGCAGAGGCCCATGCCTCTGTTCCTTAAAGGGCCCGCCCCATGTCCAACCCATTACACCGAACAAGCAAATACATAGCAAACTCATTGCTGTTTAATGTAACAGATCATATCACCATTAGTTTTTTAGTTCTGCTTCCGAAACACAACAGTACAATTCCATTGTGATCGTTTATATTTGTAGGCTGCTTGCGCTAAACTTCGAAAAGTCCCTTGTGTCCATAGCAGAATGTGCATCAAGAATCAGTACAATTTATCTTGAAGTTGTTCTAGAAATGAACATTTCAACAAACCTTGGGGGGGGGGGGGGATTGTAAGAACAGCAGAACTATAAGGAGCAAAAGACTAGAAACATCTCAAAATTCTCCTTTGGCTCTGTCTGCCCTTGATACTCATTAGTAGTGTAGCTATCTGGATCAGAATAAAGTAGCTATCAATTCACAAGATACATTTCCTACCCTTTCAGAATCTAACCTGTACACAGTAACTCATGCTGCTTAAAAAGCAAGCTCATCAGAGAATTTGGATGCTTTTCTGAACGTTATTCAGATTACCCCAAACTCCTGAGACTGTAGAACTGGAATAGAAATGTTGCAATGAAAACCTCTCTTGCATCATACCATGAATTCTCTCTCTCTATCATGTGTGTGCGTGTGTGTGTGTGTGTGTGTGTGTGTACACATTAGAGCTGAAATGAGTACCCACAAAATTGGATACTTGTCAAAATTGCAGTACCCTACTCGGTAACATCAGGTTATTTGGGTACTAATCAGTACCTGACTAGTGCCAACGACTTACCTGATGCACCAATCTATTGATGTTTGTCTGATTTTCTGACTTCTGGAACTGATTTTCCGACTACCAATACTATTTTGTTGACTTTCCATCCTGATTACCATCCTGATTTACCAACTGGTAAAATGTAAATCGGTAACTCAGCAATGATAATATCTGGTGTTTCCAGATAATCAGGTGCCCGATTGTTACATGGGTAGCCCATTGGGGACCCAATATGATATTTTAAATTGCAGTTATTTCCCCCAGGTAGTAAATGAGCTCCTTGTTTCTAGGGCTGAAAAGAGATTTCTCAGAAGAGAGAGATCTTGTTGAAATTCAGATTCTTGGTCCATCGTCTGATGAACTGAGAATGTCTCGATGCCTGACAAATTCTTGAGCAAAAATTAATTAATATTTTTAAAATTCACTGTGCATGTGAAAAATGGCCACCACCCTTAACCAAAATGGTGGCAATAACATCACTGCCATTTTAGTTAAGGGTTGTGGCTGCTTTGCGCATGTACAATTCACTGCCCTTAATAAAAATGGCAGTGATGCTGTTGCTGCCATTTTGGTTAAGGGTGGCAGTCGTTTGTGCATGCGCAGTGAATTTTTTTTAAAAAATTATTTTTGTCTGAGAACTCACACTGGAATCAGGAAATCATTGGGAAATGGATCCTGGTTCCCAAAATCCTGGGAATTCTCATGAACACCAAAATTGCTGCTTTTTTCCCAGCGCAGCTGTTTTCTAACCCAGCTTCCCATTCTTCACTCTCACCTAAACTGACTTTCAGTTTGGAACCCCTGCTTCAATACTGACTCTGCATTTGTGCTGCCCGTCCAGCATTGCTGCTAGTATGGACGGACTCCTGGCTTCGACCCACTGGCTTTCACTCGATTACATTTACAGGGTTCAAATCCCACCCTAGCCATGAACTCACTGGGTGGCCTTGGGCAAGTCTTAGCCTCAGTTCCCCATCTGTAAAATAGGAATACACATGTCTCTAGTATCCCTGTGTTACCCTCACTCTTGTCCATCTTTGATTGTAAACCCACTGGGCAGGGACCTGGATTCAAAAATCTGTGACTGTAAAGCATTGTGTACGCCTAGTAGTGCGATAGAAAGTAGTAGTAGTAGTAGTACACTTCTGCAACTCCCACTCTGGCCCTTATCCGGCTGTGACTTGCCTCCTGCTCTAGTCATTAGGCCTCTGTTTCTGACAGTAATTAACTGGCTTGACTGCTATACTTCTGGTGACCCCGGCCCCAGGGTTTGTGAGGCCATGTGTGAAGTCTTGGTGCGGGGCCTAATTTGCATAATTAGGCACCACCTAATTATGCAAATGTATACATTTACATAAAACTTACTCCCTCTGGACAGGAAGGATTCCCATTCTCCACCTCTCTGAGCAACCATGGAGAAGCATGGCCTCCTAATGCTTCCCCCCCTCCCCAGCCGAGTGTCTACCACCACTCCCCAGGAGTGGTTCCACTGCAGGGGCAGCCAAGCGGGCAGTGACACAGGCACAGAGAGACTGACTGCGTCCACTGCCTTACTGGAGGAGGGGCCAGGGGGTGAGCTTAGCCAGTCTGGCCTCCAGGGCCTGTTGCTTCTTGCTGCCAGTGCCGCCTGTGCCTTGTGCACGCATGCGGTGTGACCAGTCCAGAGGTGCTGCTATCACACACACAAGACACCCAAAATGCAGCTAGCTTATTAAGCGCATTATGCCATGAAAAGAGACATATAACCAGTTCAGTTGTGCCCCCATAATCAGTTCATGCTGCCCCCACCCCATAACCAGTTCATTTCTGCCCCCGCCCCCATATAATCTATTCACGCTGCCCCCACCCATAACCATTTAATTTGTGCCCACGGGGCAGCGTGAATTGATTATATGGGGGTGCAAATGAACTGGTTATGGGGTGCGGGTTTAAAGACAGTATTCCTGTTAGCAATAACTTCATTAAGAAGAGTTAGTGAAATAGCAGCCATAATAATCTCAGAACCATATTTGCAGATTTATTTTCCAAGACAGAATAGATATTGCTTTACATCCTAAATTCCTACCTAAGATAGTATAAGTAAGACAGTTGTGAGAATGTGGCCCTTTTTACACGGGTCTCTCCTCCCAGCCATAAACACGCAGATTTCTGTGTGTTCATGGGTGGGGGAACCCCATGTGAATGACGTGGTGCACGCGCCCATGGTGAGTGGGGGTGCGTGCGCGCTCGCCTAACATGCATCCCCACTCACCCCCCCACTCATCCCCACGCACGGAGCAACCGGGGGAAATGGTGGTTACTATGTGGGTGTGGATGAGTGGTGGGTGAGTGGGGATGTGTGTGCAGCTGTGTGCATGCCCCATCCATGCACTGGCGCGCCCACGGACTCCCCACCCGGCGGAGCCATGTAAAAATATCATGTGAGGAGCCACTCGAAGAAGAACAGAAGGTTGCTACCTTGCAAACAAGGTTCTTTGAGATGGCTCCGAACATTCTCACAACACCCACCCTTCCAGCCCCGCATGGAATTCTTTTCTTATATTTCTAGAAAGGGTTGAAAGGAACTGTCATTCAGAGGGGGAGGGTTCTTTTTATACCAGAGGAGCTCAAGACCATCATGTGGTCTATTATTTGAACAGGGTGAGCGCACACAACCCAGTTGTGAGAATGTTGGGAGTCATCTCGAAGAACCTTCTTTACAAGGTAGCAACCTTCTGATCAGCACGTGGGGAGGAGCTGTTTGTAAACAGTCTTATCTCCCAGCCTGATCCAGAGTCCCCACTGCTGCTGCTGCTGCCGCTTCAGCACTACTAGAAGGTAGAGACAGGTGAGGGATGGGTTCTGGAGCTAGGGAGGGGAGGAGGAATCACTTTATGGGGGAGAAGCTGGCTGCAGCCTGCTGCCCAGCCAGGCAAGTGCGGGGCCCCAGCTGGCGGCGGGGCCATGTGCGTCCGCACATGGGGCACATGCCTGGGGCTGGCCCTGCCCGGACCTCTCCTCCTTTCGATGACAATGTAAGACCTGGATGTTCAGCCAGGCTTTTGGTGAGGGAGATGGGGGTGGGTTGAGGGTTAGGGAGGAGAGTTTTTCTTTTTCTTTGTTGACACCCCATTTTGTGGTTTTATACTGCTTGTATTGTTTTATATTTATAGTATATTTATTATATTTGTATTTTATATTTTTGTTAACCGCCCTGAGCTGCTGTCAGCAGGAGCGTGCGGGGTAAAAATTAGTTAAATAAATAAATAAAATAAATAAAATAATGATCCTGATGCTGCAACTTCACACCTAGCTTTCCATTTGTTGTACATTTTCAAAACTGATCACTTGGTTTTGACTGCTTTGATTTTTGGTACTCAACTGGATGCACCTTAAAAGAGGCCTAATTCTTAATAGATGATGGGGGCTCAGCATGTCTGAAAATCACTCTTCCCTATAGTGTCTCAAAGATGGACACCCAAATCGCTGCTCGAATATGCCAATGTTGTCTCTTATATCTAAAAGGAAAATAGTGGAATTCACAGCAGATTAGGGCTGAAACAAATAACAAATGTATTATCCAAGGTTAATATTGGCCATTCCAGATATTCTAGTGGTTATTCGGTAGGCATGGGTGAACGCGGTTCGGCAGTTCGGCCCGAACTCGACCTGTTCGGACGACCAAATTCGAACCTGAACCCGAACGCAAACATACCAAACAAACCGAACACTGAACACCAAACGGCGAAATGGCCGAACAGTTCGGTCAGTTTGGATCGTGTTCGGGTGGCAAAAAAAGGTTCACTGGAAGGTCAAACATTACAGGGAGGTGTCAGTCACTGAGGAGCAGACTTCCAGGCACCAGGGATGGAGAGGTTTGCAAGAAATGAAACTAATTATCTGCCTCCCCCCTTCCCAACACCTTCTGTCACTGTTCCTGAACAGCAGGCGTTGAGTAGAATTTTTATTGCTTTAAGTTTCATTTCAGTTTTGTAATGAAATGAAACTTAAACCATAAACTGAAACCTTGTGTTATGCACTGTACCAGACTCATTGAGTATGTAATGTATGTATTTCACTACAGACTCCTCTTCTGTTTGTGATTCCCCCTCATCCCATATATATGGGATGTATATATATCTATATATATCCATATATATATTTGGATATGGGATGGGGGAGAGAGAGAGAGTTGTAGGAGTTAGCTTAGTGATAGAGATAGCGTTAGTGATTTAGTTTTAGTGTTTGTAGGAGTAGTCTGTGTACTAATTAGATAATCCAGTTAGTTCATAGCATATAGAATAGTTAATAGCAGTTAGATTTAGTGTAGATAGATAGATATAATATTAGATAAAAATAAATAAATTTTAAAAACCCATATAAAAACCAAAAAACCAAATAAAAAACAAAAGAAAACCATATAAAACCCAATCAAAAACCAAAAACCCATATAAAAAACAAAAAAACACCCATAACAACATTTCCCGAATGGCCGAACAGCCGAACGACCTAACCGAACGGCCTGTTCGGATGACCCAACCGAACAGCCGAACCTGAACTCGGCGAACTAGCCAAACTGCCGAACCGAACGGCCGAACCGAACGGCCGAACCCAAACCGCGATCTGTTTGCCCATCCCTATTATTCGGCTGTTAATTGATTACTGCAGTGGCTAACCGACAAACTAAATATCTGGATAATACTGTAATGGTTTACTGTATTACTATTACCTTATTACTGCGTTGCCATATAACCAAACATTACCGATAATAGTCTGAAACCAGGTCTGGAGGGATGGGTCTGGAGTGGTCTTTAGATTGTAAGCTTTCGGGCGGGACTGTGTCTATTTTATTCTCTGTAAAGTGCCAGGTACATCGCTGGTGCTATATAAAAGCTGCTGCTGCTAATAATAATAATAATAATAATAAAAATAAAGAGTAGAAAGGAATTATGGGCAAATAAGAAATGGCAATACAATAAATGGCACACTGCAGTATTATGAGGTAATGTGGTAAATCAGTGAAACCGTTAACTGCTGAACAATAAGCGGATACTGCTTGGTAACATCCTTGGCAGACTGGATACCATGGACCCTTCTGGTTACCAAATAGCAGTGGATACCCACATAGGTAGTGGATGGTTAACAGAATCTAATTCAGAGTAGAGCACTTTCATTTTTGTATCCAATGTTATATAATTTGGGTTTGCATATTGAGTGTCATTCCAAGTGTGTTTAAAAAAATTTTATGCAAGCTAAATGCAACTTGGTTGTGTTTTCTTTAGTCCTGCATACCTCAAAATGGGGGGTGTGTGTGTGTGTGTGTGTGTGTGTGTGAGAGTGAGAGAGAACATTTTATGTCCTATTTCTGCCAAGGGTGATGTGTTTTTTGTTTTGTTTGTTTAAAATATATCAATAGATCTGTAGTAGTTTTCTCTAGTTGATTGAATCAATAAATGACTAGATTTGAGCACATCCAGTTTGTGTTTAGTTTCAGGGCTCATAAAACTAAGCAGAATGTTGGAATCTCATCTAAAAGAAAATCTCTTTTTTTCTGCATGCCACATATTAGTGCTACATATTATCCCTACTATGCTGAGAGTATCGCATACAAAGCCAGAAATGTTGATGAAGATCAGGTTGTTTTTTAAGGCTGGTAGTTTAGTTTTGCTGAAAGCTAAAGCCAGTGTCCATCTTCAGTTCTTCATTGTGTTGTACTTTTAATTATATACTGTCACAGTTAGTTCATTGTCCCAGAAATATTCCTCTCCTTCAGCTCCCTTTCTGGGTCCCTGAAGCCTTCAGCAATCTGTGAAATTCTGCATATTGCACCATCTCTGGAGACTTTCTGTCGAACTTCAGAATTTGATCCAATCTTTCAGTCACATCTTGTGCTTTCAGTCTAGGATGACAACACACCATCTTGTGTCCCATCTAGAATTTCCTGTCTGTTTTAAATACGTGTCCACAGGCATATACTGTCTTTTTAGGATGGCTGACAAATCTTTCTTGGGCATGATTCGATGTACTTGTGACTTGGAGCAAGCAGCTACTTTCAGCACTGTCCCCAAAGTCTATTCTGTTCCTTCAGATGTATCTTCCAAGTCATCCTGTGTGGCAGCCATGCTGAGCCTCTGTTAGCAATTAGTTACAACTTACTTCTAGCCATGTTGAATGCCTTTCATTTCTCTGTCCTCTGGTGGTCACAAATTGTCTTCTTTTTTCTCTACTCTTGTTTCTTCCCTCCTCTTCCTTCTCTTACCTGGTCTCCAATAATGTTTCCTGAATCTGTTTGTCCATAAAGTCTTCATCTTCCCTACTTACACAGTGTTGACATGTGGCATTCTAAACTTCTGTATCTCCTCCACAGGGCCGACTTCAGTGGAAGCAGAGCCCTGGGCGGGGAAAGAATGTGCCCCTCCCCCAACTTAAGGCGCCGTTGGTGGTATTGTTGCCGGCGGCTGCCAGGTCTAGGGGCGCTCTCTGGCTCGGGGGGGCACTCCCCGCCAAGTTCAGGGTGTTACCGGGCCTGGGCTCAGGGATGGGCGGAGGGGCACTCCCCTCCCCCCATTCGCAAGCCTGAGCAGCTGTTTGGATCACCTACCTGATCCGCTGTCGCCGCTCTCGTTCAGTCCGTCACCTCTCCTCTTTCCGCTGGGCCCGGGCCGCTGCCGCCAACTCCAGCCTGAGGTCAGAGGTGGCCTGGGCCCCAACCAGGCCGTGGAGGGGGCCAGCAGCGTGAGGGAGAGGCAGGCTCTGCTTCTCCCTCACTTCTTCCAGAAGTGAGGGAGACGGGAGAGGCCCCGCCTCTCCCTCACGTCGCGATGTTGGAACTTGGCTGGGCCCCCTCCGCTGCCTGGCTCAGTCTGTTACAGACTGAGCCAGGCAGCCAAGGGGGCAGTTTACTTTTGGCCAGGGGAAATGAGGGGGAGACGGGACCTCTTCTGCTCTCTTCTTCATTTTCCCTGGCCGACTGTGACAGGCAGCAGAGGGGGGGCATGGAGTGTGGGAGAGGCGGGACCTCTGCTTCTCCCTCACTCCTGCTGCCCCCCCCTCCGCTGCCTGTCAGAAGCGCAAGTTGACTCCTGAGAGCCCTNGCTTCTCCCTCACTCCTGCTGCCCCCCCCTCCGCTGCCTGTCAGAAGCGCAAGTTGACTCCTGAGAGCCCTGCGCTCAGGACCGGCCTTACCATGGGGTTCGGGCTGGGAGCTGGGCATGGGGCCCCCTCAGGAGCGGGGCCCTGGGCTGCCGCCCCTAACCACCCCACGTTAAGGTCGGCCCTGCTCCTCCAGAATGGCTACCAACTTTGCACCTCAAGCTTAAGTCTTAAGGAAAGAGAACATGGTATACCCACAGAAGGTCAAAATAACCTAGGAGTAAATTGAATTATTCATGCATTTAAAGTTAACACATGCTTAAGTGCTTTTCTGGATAAGGGCCGTACAGATTAATGAATTAGATATAAATCCTGGAAACCGTGTTGACCTCATGTTTTCTTCCACAGACTTTACAATGTTCCAAAATTTTCTTATTGTATTATCTAGATGGATGCTGATGACCATCATACCTCCGAGTGGTCATGAAGGACACCGTTTTTAAAGTTGCATCCAAATAGTCATTTCTGAAAGGTGGTGCACAATCTGGCAATCAATTTTGCTCAGTGTTTTATGAAGGGTGAAGTGTGGTTTCTGATCAAATTGATTATCAAAATAAAGACAGATGGGAAAGCAATATTTCCAGTTACTGCAGCCTGCTCCATAGTAGTTTTGCTTAGTGTACACTGGAGCTAGCAAATAGGTTTTGAAACCCATTTCAAGAACAATCCTAGCCTGACATGAATAATTTCCAAACATTTTGAATGTGTTTTACACTTTCAAAGCGCTGTAAAAATGGGTAAATTAGTAACATGGTTTGCATTCACCCTTAGATCCTGAAGAGGGCTGCAACCAACATTTTCTTAAGTGGGAGTCCTAAATGTCTCTCTCTGCAGCCCCCCCCCCTTACTATGCTTACCCTGGAGGCAGACACCACAGACTGTCTTACAGGGTTGTTGTGAGGGTGAAGTAGATAAGAATTATAAAGTCCTTCCCAAAGACCCTGGAATAGGGTGGGTTATAAAGCTAAATAAATTAAAAGCAAACTTCAAGAAAAATTAAATCAATCACACACACGCAAATATCCCACAACATAAAATAGATTTATCAAACAATTCTGCTGACAAATTCAGAAATTTTAAATAAAAATAAAAAATTTTAACAAAATTTCAATGTAGCAGTTGACAACACTTAGGCCCTTTTTACACAGGCCTCTCTCACTCATGAACACACAGAACTCTGCGTATTCATGAGTGGGAGAGGTGGAGGCCTGTGCAAAGGATGCGGCGCACGTGCACATGCATGCATACTCCCACCTAACACACACAGCCCACTCATCAACAAGCACGGAGCGCCCGGAGAAAACAGTGTGCATGCCCCACCCACCCACCGCGCACACGCACTGGTGCGCCCACGGACTCCCCCAGTCCCCACCCTGTGGGGGCCATGTAAAAAAGGCCTTAGCTTTACTATCCTCAAAATAATCTGAAGCTTCAAAATGCACAAATTAGAAAGGCACTGCTTTTATGCACATGTTAACGGAGGCCCAGTAAGGCTGAGTTGCCAGATGTGAAAAAGCAAGTCGGTGGTAGTCAAGAAAATAACTCTGACCAGTAGACTACATAGTATACATTGTTCTCTGGCATATGCATACAATTGATGCATGCAACCAATTTATTTTCCTCTCCCTTTTCTCCCCTCCCTTTCTCCCTAGATTGTTAGCCCCTTGGGGCAGGGACCTGTCTTCAATTTAATGATTGTTCCATGTCAGGTACATTGCTCGCACTATATAAGTACTTTGTCAACGCACCTGGAATAAGACAAAGACTCTAAGGCCGCACTCTTTATTCAAATTGTAATTAGGCTAAGTGGGGTAATTAGGGATGGGCGAACGTGGTTTGGAAGTTCGGACCGAACTCGACCAGTTCGGTCAATCGAATCAAACTTCCGAACTGAACTTGATTTTCGAACCGAACCGAATTTCCGAACTCGGCTCTGTTCGCCCATCCCTAAAAGATAATATTCCATTTAGTTCAATGGGGTTTGAATTTCTGAACTTTGTTCGGAAGTTCGGAGTTTGGACCGAACTCGAATAGTTCGGTTGACCGAACCGAACTTCTGAAGTGAACCGAATTTTTGAACTGAACTGAACCAAATTTCTGAATTTGGTTCTGTTCACCCATCCCTAGGGGTAATAAGCAATTCAGGTCCAGCACTCCCAACTCATATAACTCTTAGTACCATAACTTGTCCTTGCCCTCCTTCTGGCCGGCACCTCTCCCCAGAATGTGACCCTCACGCTTGCCGTGCCCTGCTTTTGCACCAGGTGTCACCTCCCCATCTCTTAAGGAGATGCCTCCAGTTGCTATTTACGTAACTACTTAACCCAAACAGTGCTGGACCCCTGCCACTAAGGGACTGCCGATTCCACATCGGATGATCCCGACCCCCACCCGGCCTAACCTAACTTAACATTTCCTCCAACTTTGCCTTCAAAATGGTCAAATAAATTCGTTGCCCTCTGGCGACAAGTGCCCGCTGTCCGCCCGCCATCTGAGCGATATAGCCCAGGGGACCTGCCATGATGAGAGTTCCTTATTCCTCCCCTAGAGTGAAGCCATTTTCCCCACCTCCCTGTTGATATTACGCTGGGCTTTATCAACCTTCCCGGGGCTCAGGGCTTTGTCCCACCTCAACCAGGCCACCAAGTCCGTTCATACTATGGCAGCCCTGGGGAAAATGTGCTCCACCTCTAGCAAATCGGCTCTGATGTTAACAACCATGGCTACCCATAGGTTAGCTGCTGGTCCCCGGCTCTGGCGGATCACTTCCTCCCTCTCTCAGCCTTCTCCTGGGTTGCACACACAGCTGTCGATGCCAGGCTCCCCTGCCAAATGACGAGGGAGCTGCCCAAGCTGGCGGTGAAGCTCCTCCCCCTCAGGGGAGGGCCCTCTACACCGCACCACCGGGTTGGTCAGCAACCCATTGCCGGGGCAACCCTGGTCGGGCCCAGCCGAAGTTCCCACTGGCGGGATTCACTGGATTGCTTCCCGCTGCAGCAAACTTGCTGCAGCGGAGAGTGCAACACCTCCCCGCATCCTTGTCTCTCCCTCAAGGGAACGCAACAAGAGGCCCGCTGGCCGCCACTGCCAGCGACCAGGGGCTATAATTGTAGTAAAAATTGATGCATATTTTTGCTCATCGGTTCCACTTGTTTTATGTCCAAAGTAGCAATTCCTTGCTGAATGCATTGACTCTGGTATGCAAATAGTAATGTATGAAGTAACTAAAAAGTAAAATGAAAATTAAAAATAGCAGCTAGTGGTTTAAAGTTATTTCCAGTTTGCAGCTGGAGAGGAGATTTGTGTGGTTCCCCCCCACCCCCCCCTCTCTGCTATTGCAGAATAACTGTTTGTGAATACTGAAAGGCAAAACAAAAAACAACACAACACACACACACACCCCGTGTATTTAAGTTCTGCTTCAGGGCCTGCTCCCAGTTAGCATTTTAGCATCATAGTAAGGGAAAAGGTCACATTGTTACTTTGGAGATATTATTCCTCCCCATCTTGCTCGTTTAATCTGGAAAGTGTTACACAAGAATTATAGGCAGGAAGCCAAGCGTTCTGCTAAAGATGCAGCTCTAGTGCTGCTTTTCTAATCGGAGAGAGCAATATGGTACCACGCTATCTAGTAATTATCAGAGATAAGCTAAATCCTGGAATTAAGCTACCTTCCTGGCTATGAGCGGGTATGCCAAAAAAAATCAACTATGATATACTCAGCAATAAACTTACTTGATTTC
>QEPC01009174.1:1089977-1126910 GCA_003113815.1 Sphenodon punctatus | reverse complement strand
GGGGATTGGCGTCCAGACGTTACTTTTCCTTGGTTCCCTGTGGGGGTTCGTTTGACCACGCTTCCCGGGACCTTCCCCCGGCTAGCCCGGGAAGCGTGGTTGAAACTGACCCCATGTGGGTATTGAGCGTGATGAACATCTGGCGCGCGCCGTTCAGACGTTCAGGGCCCTTTGGCCCCACGGGGGGGTTGAGCGTGGTTCAGTGTGGTTGAGCGTGATCTCATAACATCTGAAGACACCCATTCTGTCTGGGAGACACACTGACAATTTTAAATTGGCCAGTGGACTGCACAGGAAGCCGTTTGTCTGGAAACCGCTGTCACCCTGCCTGTCCACTATCGCCATACAAGATCTAGACCCTGCTATGGTTGGCAACCTCTCTCCAGGAGAAAACTGGGGGTGGGTGAGCATGGCAGATGGTTTGGGATGAAAGACTATCAAACCCTTTTCTGATATAGCCCTGTTCATTATGGTACAAATGGTATGAGGTTCCACAAGGAATGGGGCCTCTTCAGAAAGGGGCTGTCACACCTTCTTTTTATGATGTAAACCTACCCATTTGTAGCATCACGGTGCTCCAGAGCAGTGGGGTACATTGGAAAGGGTTCAGAAACGTCCCTATGATGTGGTCTTTCTCTGCCAGCTTCAGAAGCTGCAAATTCTCTAGGTAATAGCCATGGGTGCCCTCAGTTGACCTGTAAAAATAGGGGCTTCTCCCGAAGCCTGAGGGCTCTGAGCCAAAACCCTAAGAGGTGTGACAACCCTTGCCACAACCATTGCCTGGTTGGAGTTCCCACACTAGCAGAAAACAACCAAATCTTCTCTGCCGGTGATTTCAGCAGCCTGGGCTACCACAACTTTGGTAATGGGCCACTTTGGTTACGTAGAAGCCATAGGGAAGCTGTGATGGGACACATTAAAAAGGGATGGGGCTGGAAGTAGCTGTGGGTTGGAACAATCAATCTCCATTCTTGGGCTCAGCACCACAGAGAAGACAAGAGCTTTAACAGAATGGGAAAATGAAAGGGAATTAGAGAACTGAGAATGAGATCAAAAGTACATCAATGGGGCATTTGGAGTCAAAACTAGGGTTGCTCTTCCAGGAGGAAACTCAAAGGGGGCAGGGCCAAATTGGGTGGGTGGAGCAAAGGGACTGCCATGCCTCTTTCTGACATAACTCCACCACTTATGGGGCACCATGACGTCAACATGAGGCTCCATAAGAGCAAGATTACTTCAGAGAGGGTGTTTGAGAGCCTCATTGTCCTGTTCTCTTTGTGATGTGCTTCCCTTCCTGCCCACACACACAGAGCATTGTCGGCGCACCCCCCAAACAAGACACAGAGACTTATATTGGTTTAAAACAGCATGGCCGCACTTTTATTCAACAAAAAAATGTTAAGGCCGGTGGGGGATTGCCCCAGCAATCATGGGTCCAGCATGCTAGGAATTAACGATACTTTTTAACTGTAAACTGAGTACTGCTTGGAAGCGCCTTCCATTTTCAGTACATTAACTCAAACCATCCCCTCCTTCGACTGCCTCAGTGCACTGGCCGAAGGGGTGTGTGCCCACTGTGGGCTTGAGTAAGTCGGTAAGTGCCCTGCTGAATGTGGAGGCTGTGCACGCCCTTACTCTTTCAGCTAAGCACCCCTCCCAGGGTTATGACCCCTGTGCATGCTGTGCCCTGCATTACACAAGATATCACAACCCCATCTCTTATGGAGATGCCTCTTTTAACTGTCTTAACCTATTTATTGTAACCTAGCCTGCTGGACCCCCGCCACTAAGGGGCAGTCGTAAGCACTGCCCCATCCCCCACCGCCTAAAGAATCAACACTCCTTCCAGATATCCTGCAAGGGTGGCCAAATACATTTGATTACCCTGATCAGATAAATGGACTCCATCACCTCTGTACAAAGTGTTGTTGGTATGCATTTTGTGATTAATAACTGTACCGCCCACACTGTGAACCCATTTTGTTATTTCCTTATTAATCCCTTTTCTAGTTTTGTCTACCTTGCCTGGTTTCCGGGCTCCCCTCCACCGAATTCTGGGTATCCAATTCGTCCATACCAATATCGTCTCCTTAAACCATTCTTTTACTGTTACTAGATCTGTTTTAATCTGAATTATCAATTTAACTCCTTTATTTGACGTGATGTCATTTTCCCCTAAATGAATTATTATTATATCTGGTCTGTTGCCTTTTTCCATGTGTTTTAACACCGGCAGATGTTGTGCCCAGCGCATTCCGCTGGTGCCGAGCCATCTGATCTTTGCGTGGTCACCTAGGCCTAATTGGGTTCCCCATTCTGGCAATGCAGCCGCTCTGCTTGCCCATCGAACGATACTGTGACCCACAATCCATACTTCGCGTCTGGTACCACCTCCGATTCCCATTACTATTGAAAGACATACTTGTTAGTGATGGAAAGGTCTGATGTATCTCTTATACGCTCCAGACCTCCATCTCCCTACTTCCTTGATCGCCTCCTCTGGCAATCCAGCTTCAGCCGCTGTGGTGGCCACCCCAATCCTAAACGAATGGGATCCAAACTTCTTGGGGGGCAATCCTGCCTTGCTCAGGGCCGTTCAGAAAACTGCTGTAAATTGGTGACTAGTGAGGGGATCCCCATTCTGGTGGATAAACAGGTGCCTGGCCCTTTGGGGCTTTGCTTCTATGTATTGCCCCAGGTGATGGACTGAGCATATTGTGGTCTGACCACACTTGTACAAGAAGACCGTGTGTCCCTTGCTCCGTTGGTCAGTCTTAGACCTACGGAGCCAGATGGCTACTTTATCCCTTCCCCTTGTGACATCCGTGTTCTGAAGGGCGGTGTCTGACTTGTCTCTAGCGTTGGCTGCTACCACCTCGCTAATGCAGAATCCCCAAAAATATGTAACGACATACACCGTAGTGAAAATCTGCAACTCATATGCATTGTAACATACCCTTGGCAAAACACCAATCACCTGCAACAGACTCGGCGTGGTGAGTGGCATTCGTGATTTAGGCAGGGGCCATGAGGACCTCGACCAACTCTCTAACATATGTTTAATGTAAAATCCCTTGTCCGGAGATGGGAAGCCCATGAGGCGGTTGGCAAATACCAAGGCTGCCACTTTACCTCCTATGGTACCTGATGCTAATCCTCTGTCCCTTTGTTGCATCGCAAATTGGCAGCCTTAGCCTCGGTGATGGGAAAACCAACCCCCATCCTTTTGAAAGCCGAAAATCCTGAAATTCCCTTAAACGCCCTACCATATGAGGTCTGGGTTCTTGGGGTCAACGATCCCTGTATGATGGCCTGTGCTGTTATTCCCCAAGGCTCCATAAACCTGGCGGCAGGGGGTCGGGGACCAGACTGACCTCCGGTGCCAACTCTCTGAATCGGGCTATCTGGAATCGAGAAAGGGCATCAGCTATGCCATTGTCGATACCAGGTACGTAACCGTAAACAAAATGTTCGCCTTCAGGCAGGCTAGTACTAATACACGTACCAAGCCCATGACCCATGGGGATCTGGATGACAAGGTGTTAACTACGTGGACGACCGCTAGGTTGTCGCACCAGAATAGGACAGAACGGTTTGTAAACCGTTCTGTCCAGAACAAAGCTGCCACGACGATTGGGAACAGCTCTAAAAATGTTAAATCACGGGTCACCACTTGATAATGCCATGCAAGGGGCCACCGAGCTGCACACCATCAGGTTTTAAAGTAAACCCCAAAGCCCGATCCCCCTGCAGCGTCAGACTGCACTTGTAGGTCCGGTCCTAGTAATAGTCTAGTCCTCCAAAAACTGACCCCGTTATATTCAGTTAGGAATTCTAGCCATGTGTTTAAGTCTTTTCTCATTTTGCTTGTCACCCGTACCCTGTGGTGTGGTGCTATTGTCCCTCGTAGTTTCTCATATAAGCGGGCTAAGAAGGCTCTGCCGGGCGCCAGCACCCGGCAAGCAAAGTTAAGGCTGCCTAGCAGGGACTGGAGGGCCAGCACAGTGATCTTTTTTGTGGCCAGACAGTCCTGAATCTTGACTCTAATGTCCTCAATTTTGTTTGCCAGCAGACTAGACTGCTCCATTACTGTGTCCAACTCGATACCCAAATACATAAGTCTGGTACTGCGGCCCTCGGTCTTTTCAGGAGCCAGCGGTACACCGAGGTCCACCGCTACCTCCTGAAAGAGGTGCAAGGCAGTTGCACATTCCCCTAATTCGGGGCTTCCTATTATGAGGAAGTCATCGAGATATTTTGTGATCTCTCCTTTCTTCCACCTTTGTTTAAATACCCATTCTATCATGCTGATGAATCTTTCGTAAACCGAACAAGAAATGGAGCAGCCCATCGGCATGGCCCGATCAAAATAATACTGTCCCTCATATTGAAAGCCTAGTAAATGAAAACTTTTGGGGTGTACGGGCAGCAATCGAAAAGCAGATTTCACATTGCATTTCGCCATCCATGCCCCTCATCCCATCCTTCTAGCCTTATTCACCGCCACATCAAAAGAGGCGTATTTAATTGTGGTGAGTTCCTTTGGAATGGCGTCATTCACAGATCTGCCTCTCGGATGGGACAAGTGATGGATCAGGCGAAATTCCCCTAATGCCTTTTTTGGGACAACACCAAGGGGAGATATGAAGAAATTTGGTATGGGTGTGTGTGTGTGTTCGAAAGGGCCTGCTACCCTTCCTTCCTTCACTTTCTTCTCTATTTTGGTTTTTACTATATGTTCCATCCCCATTGTGGATTTCAAATTACGAGCTGATACAACGGGGTTCACTTGTGTAGCAGGTATCCTAAATCCATTTCTGAAACCTTTCACTATGTATGAAACCTCTTGGCGGTTGGGGTGTAGGCACAGGGCATGTTCAAGTCGGTCAATTCTGACCAGTGTTGGCCCCTTGCATTGATCGGGTGTTACCTGTCTGCCCTGGGGCTCCCTTGCTAAAGTTACCTCCCTGTGGGAACTTTCCTTTATCATTCCTCTGCTTGAGCTTAAAGCAGTTGGTAACTGGGTGTCCCCCCACACACATTGAACACCCATGCCAGAATTTAACTCCTATTACATCTACACGCCCCCTCTTTTCCTTGGTCGGCCCCGTGAGCGCCCGGTGAGGGCCATGGACTTCTGGGAGCTCCCCTCCCCCCCCCCGGCTGTATTCCCAGCAGTATCCTTGGGTACCTTGGGTGTTCTTCTTTCCTTCGCCACGAAAAAACTCGTTAGCAGTCTCCCCTTTTACTAATGCATGCCCGCTCTCTGACAATGGTACTCTGGTTGCGTCCACCATGCGTTCTAACCATAAATCTATTGCATGGGTATCCCAGCGCAAACCCGGGTTCAAGGCAGCCCTGTGCCTTAAAAGCCTAATCGTATCTTAACCATGCCCCCAGGGGACCCGTTACGTATGTTCTACGGACTATTGTCCACATACTTGTGGAGCTCCAATCCCCGCCCAGGGGCAGCCTGTAACACTACTCCCATATATACGGCAAACGCTGATGTCCAGTTCACCCAGTTCCTATCCGCCTTAGGGCTCCAGAACTTCTCTTTATCCTTTTCCTCCTCTCTCTCGGTGTGATCCAGTATGGGGTCACTAAACATCAGGGCGTATACGTCCATGTATTCGCCCTTCCATATCTTTTCTTTCGTTGCCAGCAGCAAATGTTCGCCAAAAGGGGCCCCTACGCTACAGTGGGCCCCTCCTGGCAGAAGTGGGGGGCGGCTATGGGGGGCGGTGACTGCAACTGCCCTTTCTGTCCCTAATGCCGGCGGGCCCACCGGACCTGCTGGCACCGTTGCCCCTCTCTGTGGTTCCTGTTCCTTCCCTGCCCTGGCGGCTTGGTGGTCATCTGTGGGGGGTGGGGGCGCCAGAGTGACCCATACCCATTCCCCCTCCCCCATCCAATCACATCCTTCGGGGGCCCTGGGGGACATTGGGGTCCACCAATTTGTTTCCCGTTTTGTCTCCTCGCGTGACCCCCATTTCTGGGCTTGGGGCCAAGTTCACTCCCTCGGCTACCCCAAGACCTGCTCTCTCCCTGATCCCGCCAAAGGGCCTGTGTTCCGGCTCTATTACTCCACCTTGGTCCGCTGGTTCTGTCGGTTCCCCAGGCTCACGTGTTCCTCCTCTGCCTCTTTGTAACTCCTTTTCCAACTCCTGCACTCTTCGCCATAATTCTTCGTATGTGGGCTGTCCTCCTAGCCTGGGGTCTTCCCTCTGTCTCCTCCGCACTGGCGGTGAATCCTCCTGCTCAGACAAAGGAGCAACCCCCTCCCCTCCACGCGCTCCATGCCGGCCTACTCCAGACCCTTGTGGCTGAGCTCTATGCGTGGGTTGGGTATTGCCCCTCAGCTGGTGTTGTACTAATCCAGGAACCCCCTGGGGGTCGCCCACCCCGGCCTCATTTCTACACTGGGCCTCATGGGCCCCTGCTGCATAAATGGCCTCAAGCAACGGGCCCAAGCTCGAGGTCTGGCCATCCCCTCCTTGCCCTTCTCCTTGAGGTCTTCCCCCCAGTGTTTGCTCAGGGGGGATGAGGCAGGTAGCTCCCCCTGCCGGCCCTGTCCTTCCCCGCATGCGCCTGGGGTTGTGGGGCTGGGCTCTGCACCCCCATCTTCTTCCCTATAAAGCCTGGGGGGTATGATGACCCTTCCCCCCCCTTCTGATGTTTTGGCCCTCCAGGGGGATCTCTTGGGGGCATTCTCTTGTTGGGGCCTGTTCCAATGCTATGCCCCCCCCACTCACCTCCTCTATAATTCCCGCTCCTCTGGGGCTTTCTCCCTCACTTCTCCCTTGGTCCCTCTCTCTTATCTGTGCTTTGAATCGCTGGAGCCTCTCCATGATTTCCCCCGGGGTGGGGCACTCAGCTGGGCTGCTTCCATGACTTTCAACCCTGCTCCTTTCTCTGGTGGCCGCTACCCCCAGAGCTTCCCTTCTTTCCCCCATCCCCTTTTCTCTTGCTCTTACCCATCTTGTTCTCTCCTAACTAGTGCTTGAAGCAGCAGCCTAATGCCTCTGCTGCTGCTTCTTTGATCTCTTCACCCGATCTGCTGCTCCCATGTGGCTCCAGGGGATCCTCCCTTCTAAAGGGGAGGAGCCCCAGACCCCGTGCTGCGCAGTGTGCCTGCGCATTGGGTGGTTGCTTAGCAACCCGTCAGAGAGAGCCCTGCTAACCGGGCTCTCTCAAACGGCCAGACTGTTCCTTTCCCGCGCCTCTCTTCAGGGGGAATGGCCCGACAATGGCCCGTCACCTCCATTTTGGCTTGTGGAATCACAACGCTCCGTAAGGGGCAGGGTTATGTCAGTAACCATCCTCTCTGACATAGGGCATTTTCACACAAGACACTCTCCACCTACTACTCACCCACCCACTATACATGTTGCAGGACTGCAGAGGTGCCCTATGGGTGCCCTGTAGCATGTATAGTGGGTGGGTGGTGGGTGGAGAGTGTCTTGTGTGAAAATGACCATAGTCCTTCCCCCCCCCCCCCCCCCTTCTCTGGGTTTTCTCCCAGAGAAAAGTGACAACTAGGGGTGAATCCTGAATTTCAATTGTTCCAATTTTTGATCGAATGCAGCAGTTCATCGGTTCTGACCAAAGAGTGGAACAATCAGTATTTTGTCTGATTCCAATTAAACAAACAAACTGCACATGCACAAAATGGCCACATCTAGTTTGGCTTTACACCTTCAACAGTCTGTGAGGTTTA
Source organism: Sphenodon punctatus (assembly GCA_003113815.1). Taxonomy (NCBI): domain Eukaryota; kingdom Metazoa; phylum Chordata; class Lepidosauria; order Sphenodontia; family Sphenodontidae; genus Sphenodon; species Sphenodon punctatus. Next base: position 1,119,190 of record QEPC01009174.1, on the reverse strand, counting down.
GGCTCAAATGAATTTACAAACTTCACAAGTGTAAGAGCTCCATTCCCAGGCACTCCCCAAATGGGGGAAGGAGAGACAGGCTGCCTTGTGACTTCACAACCCAACTCTGTGAAGGTTCATGCGAGCCTTTTACACATGGATTATAGGCAGAATTTGTGGTTTTGCAATCTGTTCAGCCTGAATTCCAAGCTCACAATAAAATGATACGAGCATTTTTTACAGTACCACAAATATAAAAAAAGATGTTTGACAAAGAGGATGAAGGCCAATTCCCATTAGTCCTGGAGGACATAGAACAGAGTGATAGGCCTTGATTGCAGCTGGGATAGTTTAGATTAAATAATAAGGGGGGAAAACATTGATGACTCTGAGAACAGTTAGGAAGAGGAGCAAGCTGCCAAAAGAGGTTGTGGAATCACCATCATTTGTGACTTTCAAGGCTAGGCCACCCATCTGTTTTGGAATGGTCAGGAATAATGTAATCAATCCTGCCACATGTGGGGGGGACAGACTAGCTGACCCACGCCATGGTAATACTTTCCAGCTTAAATGAGTCTATGATTCATGGGTATAATAAAAAGTCAACGGAGAAACCTCCTGTAACAAGAAATAAGCACTAGGAATGTGCTATTTTTGATCTGTCTCTCCAAATCTCTTCTCTGTATAGGATTAGTCTTAAATATCATGCACAAAAATAACAACAGCAAAAGCACAAACCAAGCTTAGAGATGTGTTGAGACTCTGGTTCAGACACTTGACTACATCCTTGAAAGTTGTTTGGACTTTGTTCAAGTCCTGCTTGGTCTTGCCCTGGATGGCTGCCTCTAGACCAAAGGTGGGCAAACGTGTTTCAGTGTTGGCTGGCCATATCACTCACTTGTGCACCATAGGCACAAAAGCTGGTGTGCCTTGCCTGTACTAGCCCAATGGACTAGAGGTTTCGGGACAGATTTTGACTTGACCTTTGAAACTTAGAGAGATTCTATCCTAAAACCCACTAAATTATGGACAGAGAGTTGGTATCTCAATACTAGCCTGGCTATTGAAGCACATCCATTTCCCCATTAAGGGTTCAAGCTGAATCTCAATTGATCTGGGAAAATGTTGGAAATCCTGATCTGGATTAGATCACCTCAAGAATTTGATTTTCTAATACATTTCTTCAATTTTAAAAAAGGTTAGACCACTTAGTATTGATTGATGGCCATGCACAAGCCACTATATCTCAAGCTCTGTTCCACATTTCTAAAATGGGAATGAGAATGACCTGCTTCACAGGGTTGTTGTGTGGGGTGAACTAGATAAGGATTGTACAGCAGCTACATGAATGATAATGATAATTTCTTCCTCATTTACTGGCCTAGCTCACGCTTTATCCTACTTGCATCAAGACATCGTTTTTGAAGTGTTCACCAGCCAATTAAAAACATTTGGCCCACTCTTGAACACAGCTTACCACCCAAATCCACTGCAAGAGCAATCAGGTTAGTAGAATGAATCACTCCCTTCTCTCTGCAGATTAGGAATGATAAATTAGACAGACAGTATGTTAATTTTCCTCGGGCTCTAAAATCCAGTTCACTATTTACCTGTGATTGCCACAGCTGTAAAGTGTTAATACGCTAAGTGCAATTTTATTAGGCAGGCAGAGCACTCCCCCAGCCTGTAAAATCTTTTGGAATAAGATAGGTAATAAGTTAACCCAGACTTGAGGGAAAGCCATATTGTTGTCGTCTCTCCAGGTTTTACCCCCCAAAAGTGCATGATATAGTAGTGGAGTGACTTCATGTACCTGCTTAATGATATTTGGTTCCCCCTTGTCCTTCATGTCCCTGACAACAGAGACAAATAGAAAAAGCAGAGTGGAAAAGCCTCAGTTTAAAATAATATTATTTTTTATTCAACGCTATATGCAACAGTGTCAGAGACTGAGTAGAGCTGGAATAAATTTGTCACTTGAAATTTGGAGGCAAAATCACTCTGTCTGTATTTCTGACTATTTATTTGCCCGAGGAAGGACTTTATGTGGCTCAAAAGCTTGCACATTCTCACCAACAGAAGTTAGTCCAATAAAAATACCCTCTGAACCACCTTGAGCACAATACAGCTCCCAGCAAATCAATGCCTCCATCTCTGACACTTGGGACCAATGGGTGTCTTTAGATGGATTGCCCCCGGACCTGCTTCAGGGGTGGCCAGCCCCACATCCCCCACATGCAGAAGTTCCAGTGCCAGGTTTAAACAGACCCAGCAGCTGCCACAGCCTGCAGTCCGCCTGCGCAGCTCCTCCTCGGATCACCCGATGCTCTAGGCTGCTGCCCGCAGCTCTTCGACATTGCTAGGCAACTTCTAGCCTGAAGCAGAGCTGCAGTGGCCCATTTGCTGAGTGGACCACTGCTTTGCTCCCTGGCTGGTGTTCTGGGTTTGGGTGGCCCACTCTGCAGTGCTCCAGGATGTTCCAGAGCACCGCAAGTGGATCTGGCCAGAGCAGGCAGTGCTGGCTCCGACTCACACCTGGGTGGTCTGCCTTTAAACTGATGGCTTGCCTGGGTGCGAGGCAGAGCAGAGGCATGAGTGCAATCTGTGTAAAAGCACCCAATGTGGCAACTGCCCTTTTAAAAAATGTGTGGATTTCATCCAGATTTGTGTGCTTCAGCGAACATCTGCATTTGTAATTTTTTTGATCTTACAAAATTCATTAGTTTGTCAGTTCGACGGTTCACCTGTTCATTGGTTTGCCAGCTCATTAAATCGTTATTAGGATTTTTTATTTTTTTTTTAAATCCACAAAGATGTGATTTAGCAGTTGACTGGCAAACAGCTGAATAGGAAACAGATCTATAGCGAATGTGAAAATCCATTGTAAATTCTGAAAATAATTTATTATGATTTTATTGTGGCAGGATGGGCGGGATAGAAATTTTTAGAAATAAATAAATAAATTTATTTATTTCTATAGCGTTAACAATGTTCCTTGCACTAAACAGTTGTGATTAAAAGACAGGTCCCTGTCCCAAGGGGCTTACATTTAGGAAGATGAAAGACAAGAGGGAAGGGGAACATAGATAGAGAGAGAGACACATTCACAAAGCTGAGAACTCACAAGTTTATGTGCTCAGTTTAGTTACAAGAGAAGAAGAGGGTTTCTGAATGATAAGAAGAAGCATCAATGTGCAACCTAAGGAGAGGTAAGAGCTAGGGAAAGCCTGATGGAAGAGGTAGTTTTCTAGGAGGCATTTGAAGGTCGAGAGAGAGGGAGCAGAATGTGTTTTTTCAAACACATGTGTCTTTTCAAATGAGAACTTCAAAAGTGATTTGAATATTCACAAATTTATTTATGAAAGTTGAACTAATTGAAAATTCACTCTGAATATTTGTTTCAACACTAAAGAGTAGGAAAAAATTCTGCTCAATATTGCATCTGCTTAGGTAAAAATAATAATATCATTAATAATAATAATATAATTTAATACATTTTATTTTTTTTAGATCACCACACCACCCAATGGTTCTTGGAGCACTTTACAAGATAAAAATACAATAGATAAAATACATTTCACATTTAAATCTATGTAAAAACAATTTAAAAGGGGGAGGACAACATACATTAAGGGGAACCAGCAGTGGATCTTTTTTTTAGGCGTGTTTTAAATGTAGGAGGGAGAAACTAAGATGGGCATCTGGAGGGATGAGTTCCACATTGAGGGGCTTGACACCTCAAAGGCCTGGATGTCTGCTGATTTAAGAAGCAATGGTGGGATCCGCAGACAATGGGTGGTTTCTGAGCGCATATAACTATCAGTGTGAGGCTCCAGGAGCAGGTCTCTAATATAGGCTGCGTTCTCACCTGTGGCGGCGGTGGCGGCAGCAGGAGGGGCGAGGGAAGACTCGGCAGTGCGGAGGAGCCGGCCAATGGCAAAAGAGCCGGTGTGAATGAGGATCTGCTGAGGCTTCTTTCGTGCATGTCAGGGCAGGATTTTGCACCCTGACATACGCGAGAGAAGCCGAGGCAGATCCCTGTTAGCACTGACACTTTTCCTGTCGGATCCCGCTGCCGCCGCTGCCGCTGCAGGTGGAAACGCAGCCTAACTCACCAGGGCATGAATCACTGTGGCAAGGTCACATAGTAGTGATAGATAGTAGGGGCGGGAAACCGGTAAAATCCGGTATCCAATAATGCCGGTACCGGGCGTACCGGCATTATCGGATTCGACCCGGTAATCCGGTCCGGGTACCGGATTCCGGGGTACCGGATTTTTTTTACATTGCAGCCATTTAAAAATGGCTGCAATGTAAAAAAACTTAAAGCCCCAGCAAAAAAGTTTTTTTAAAAAAAACCCTCCCCGAGTCCAGGCTGCGCGGGTGGAAGGGGGGACACCCCCCACCCACCCTGCCCAGCCTGGATTTTTGTTTTAAAAAAGACCCAGAGGCGAGCCCACCCCCCAGCACCAGCGGCCGCGGCGTCCCCGCAGCCGCCGGTAAGTATGACCCGATCCCTGGGGGGGGGGTTTAACACCCCCCCAACCCCCCAGGGATCACCCCTACTAAAGTTCAGTGCGCTTACCTTGCGGAGCTCCGGCGGCGGCGGCGGGCGGTCCGGCGGCCTCAGCGCCGGCTGTGGCTGCCGGCGTCAGAGACGCTCTAGGCCTTCCGGGGAAACCCGGAAGTTCCCCGGAAGGCCTAGAGCGTCTCTGACGCCGGCAGCCACAGCCGGCGCTGAGGCCGCCGGACCGCCCGCCGCCGCCGCAGCTCCGCAAGGTAAGCGCACTGAACTTTAGTAGGGGTGATCCCTGGGGGGTTGGGGGGGTGTTAAACACCCCCCCCAGGGATCGGGTCATACTTACCGGCGGCTGCGGGGACGCCGCGGCCGCTGGTGCTGGGGGGTGGGCTCGCCTCTGGGTCTTTTTTTAAACAAAAATCCAGGCTGGGCAGGGTGGGTGGGGGGTGTCCCCCCTTCCACCCGCGCAGCCTGGGAGGGGGAGGGGGAGGGAATTAATTTATTTCATTGATTTCAATGGGGACACAGCGCCCCATTGAAATCAATGAAATAAATCCGGTACCGGTATACTGGATTTAATCCGGGAATCCGGTTTTCAGGGAACCGGTAACTGGTAAATCCGGTAACCGGTAATGGGCCCGGGGTCCCACCTCTAATAGATAGATAGATAGATAAATTTATTAATGGCACTGGCAGTTGCCATGGCCAAAATAAAACTACAGTGAACCAACTATCAATGCATAAAAAAGACTAATACAACATAGTTTTGAAAAGCAAAACACATTCTCTAAAAATACTGATAAAATATCAGATAAAACAATACCATTCTACTTTATCATTTGCTGCGAGGCAAGGCCAGCTTAGCCAGATTAAATAGTAAGCCAGACACTCTGGTCATTACACAAAACTGAAGAAGTTGTTGCGGGGAAGAAAATGGTTTGGAAATCAGCCAAGGGGTCAAATGGGCCTCTCGTAGATGGGCCATAAGCAGGCAAGCAAACAATAATTGGAGAACATCTTCTATTTGACCAGAATTACACACACACAATCTGTTCCCATACGGAATCCCATTACGTCTCCCCATAAGCACTTTAGTTGGGAGGAGATCGAAACGGAGCAAAGTCAAGGCCCTACGCAGCTTCCAGTCATCCAAAAGAGTTAAATAAACCTCAAATCCTGAAGTAATTTTAAATAGTTTATAATACGGGACACTCCTAAGAGTATGAATTGCCCCTAAGTCCACCTGAGTGGCCTGGTCCACCGCTTGCTTCCTTATTAGCAACTTTCTCCTAAATCCTGGAAAGGAAGTAAGCATGTCCAGAGAAAAACCTAAGTTATGTAGATGACTGAACGTTTTGCCTCTCCAGAGCTGAAGTCAGGCCCAACCTCTGGCTTCCTCAAGACAGCATCGTGGGAGCCTGTCATCGTGCATATCCTCTAACCTGGACCAGTAATTCAAGGCCATAATGAAGATCTTGGTCCTCATAGAAAGCATTCCAGTTTCCAGTCGTACCAAGCAGAGGGCTGTAGATTTAGATACTGCCAATAAAGATCTCAAAAACTGGTTTTGGGGAAGTTCAAGCACATCTGAGACAGTAAATCCCCATATCTCGGCTCCATAAAGAACGCTGGGCCTGGCTTTTAAATCAAAAAGTTTCAGTGCCGGTGCCATGAGCCTGCCACCATGCACCCTCCAGAACCTCAGTAAACCTGCTGTTACTTGCAATAGCTTTAACCTAGTGGACTCTATATGGTCCTGCCAACTAGCCGTAGTGGCAAAAATCAACCCCAAGTATTTGAAACTCGTGACTTGCTCCTTGCTCATCAAGGGACCACGTATGCTTTGCCAGTCGTCATCCTGCTACCAGTACTTTAGTTTTGTCATAATTTATCACACGATGTGACTCTACACAGTACTGGGCTGCAGCTTTAAGCATTCTTTTCATGCCCAAGATAGAAGGAGACAGGCATAGTAGTGTTTTCTCATAGACGCTAATCTCAGTCTTTTGTCATTGATTTCATTATCATGGCTTCAGCCAGCTGATCTACATTATTCATACTTATGATTAACATTTATGTTGTTCCAATAATACAATTCACAATACACAAGCAACACTTGTCTTAAACCAACTTCTAAAGCTTAACTAACGGACAGAGTTAAAGGATGCAGATGCTTCAGTTAAACTACTTTGAAACTTGCCCCGTGTGTTTTTTTCTTTTTAAAAAAAAAGTTATATGATTTCTAAAGACCTTTTTAACCTCTGCAACAATATTTCAAAGTAACAGTTTATTCAATTAAAAGGGAACATTTAAAAACAGACAATATTTTCAAAGTATCTTAGCAACAGGTGATTGAATCCTTGCCCAGAACTATGAGACAAAGCTTTGCCAAATGGACTGCATTCTAGTAATATCTTTCATATAGCAAATGGAATAAATCTAATATTGTTTTGGACAAGTTACACTGGGTTACATCATGATGTGAAATTCTTTATATGCTTTCAACGAACAATAGATGACACACCCGGGAAAGACGTGAATAAAGAGTAGAATATTTAGCCCCTGCCAGCTTTGGTAATTAAGAACACGTAACAAGTTCATCTTTCTAGTTTAAAGTATGTTGAGGCCAGAATCCTAAAATCATTGATGTCAATGGGACTACATGGAAGTATATGGCTTGAAAACCTAGGGAGAAAACCAAACTGGCTTTCTAATTAATGCCGTTGGGTTTTGAGTTGTTATCACAGACTGGATATCACAAAGCACCTGGTGAAACCCTTTGTGGGGTTGCAATGTGTGTTTTCCATTGATTCTAAAGCATTTTTTCATGTCTGTGACTGTAGTACTCCCCAAAGTCATTACAAGAGAGAAAGTGTTTATGAATGCTTTCTTAGCAATTAGTTTTTCTTCTTTTGTCACTGTCATTGTCCGCACATCATGGAATAAGGCAACATACAACAAATATTGGGTGTAGGAGCTGCAATTTTTTATTAAGTGACTCGGTCTGGGGCAACTGAGTAAAAATGGCCCATATAGGGTTCCGGGTCCGATTCAAGGTGCGGGTTTTGACCTTTAGAGCCCTACACGGTCTGGGACCCTCTTATCTGAGAGATTGTCTTACTCCCAGGGCCATGGAGCGACCTCTGCTGTCTACCGGGGGCGCCTTCTTGGAAGTCCCCCGGGTGAACCGTGGGGCCATGATGGAGAGGGTATTCTAGGTGGCCGCAACGTGGCTGTGGAACTCCCTCCCAGAGGAAGCTCACCTGGCTCCCAGCCTGTTGGCCATTCGTTGAGCCTGTAAGACCTGGCTGTTCATCCGGGCCTTTGGGGGAGGGGGGAATAAGGGTGGGGTTTTTTTTACCAGTGGTTTTACCTCCTTGTTGTTTTTTATTGTTTTAGTAATTCCTTTTATGTATTGTTTTTATATATTGTTTTTAAATGTCTTATGAGCTGCCCCGAGCTGCTGTAGGGCTGGAGGGAGTAGGATACAAATCACTGAATAAAATAAATATATATATACACAATGCTGGGTTCTTAATTAGGGGTTACCACTCAGGAAAAGGATGTTGAAATCATTTTGGACAACACATTGCATTGCAGTCCTGCCCCTTCTCCCTCCACAACATTGCTAAGATCCGCCCTTTTCTGTCTGTCTCCTCTGCCCAAACTCTCATCCATGCCCTAGTCATGTCTCGCCTCCACTACTGTAACCTCCTCCTCGCTGGCCTTGCCCGCTCTCACGTTTCTTCTCTCATCTCTGTTCAAAACTCTGCTGCCAGGATCATCCACCTAGCCCATTGCTTTGATCATGTTCAGTCTCTCCTCTCCTCTCTCCACTGGCTCCTTCCTGAGCATATTCTGCACAAGCTCCTTGTCCTCACTTACAAAGTCCTTCACAATCTCTCTCCCCCCTACCTCTCTGCCCTGATCTCCCTCCGAATCCCTGTTCAAGCACTCCACTCCTCTTCCACCCCCTTCCTCACCCTCCCACGCCTCCCCTGCTCCCCCAACCACCTTCATCCCTTCTCCCTTGCTGTCTCGCACGCCTGGAACTCCCTCCCTGCCCTCGTCCACCTTGCCTCCACACCTTCAAGTCCCTCCTCAAAATCCACCTCTTCCGCTCTGCCCTTCCTAACTCCTGCTAATCATCCTGACCCAGGATTATTCCCCACCTGTTATCTGCAAACTCCCAATTTACTGTAACCAAGCCAAGAACGTTTACCTGAGCTCTCTCATCCTCATGAATGTCGCATCCCTATACAGAATTTGCAGTATAGATAGGTTTTAAAAAGAATTGGATATGTTTTTGGAGGGTAGGTCCTCTGTTCCCCCTTCCCTGTCTCCCCTCCCCCTGTCTTTAGATTGTAAGCTTTTGGGCAGGGACCGTGTCTATCTTATTTTTGTAAAAGCGCCAGGTACATGGCTTGTGCTATACAAATGCTTATAATAATAATAATTAATAATGTGCAGTAGTGGTCAAAAAAGCCAACAGAAGGTTGGGAATCATTCAGAAAGGGATAGAGAATAAAACAGAAAATATCATAATGTCTCTATGTAAATCTATGGCCACTTTTAGGCAAATGGGTCACGACTGCCAATAAGCTCCAATGACTTGTGAAAATCTCATGGGCCGGGATTAGACGAGACATTTCGCATATTAAAGCCAGTCACGTGTTCTTTTAAAACTGCGAACTAAATACCCAGGCATCAAGGTATTTAATTGAAGGTTTTAAAAGAACGTGTGACCAGCTTTAACGCATGAGATGTCTCATCTAATCCCAGCCTGTGGGATTTTCAGAAGTCACGTGAGCGGATCGCGCGATCATGACCCGCTCATCTAAAAGCGGCCTATGGTGTGACCGCAACTTACATACTGTGTGTAGTTCTGGTTCCCCATCTCAAAAATGATATAGTAGAACTGGAAAAGGTACACTGAAGTGTAACAAAAATGATAAAAGATATGAAATAGCTTCCTTATGAGGAGAGGCTTGATAGGTTAGGGCTCTTCAGCTTGGAAAAGAGATGACTGGGAGGGGATATGAGAAATGTTTATAAAATCATGAATGGTGTGGAATGAGTAAATAGGGAGCAGTTAGTTACCCATAGTGCTAGAACTAGGGGACACTCCATGAAACTAACTGGTAGCAGATTTAAAACAAATAAAAGAAAGTATTATTTTTTTTCACTCAACACACAAGTTGTTGAATTTGCTGTATAGGTAGGTTTTAAAAAGAATTGGATATGTTTTTGGAGGGTAGGTCCATTAATGGCTATTACCCAAGTAATCATCATAACCAAGCTAAGTACGTGGACCGGAGACCTCGCATCTTCATGAATGTTAGACCCCTTGTCTCTCCCTCGGTTCACCTTCCTATGTCTCTCACCCAGCTCCTGTCTCTCTGATTGTAAACCCTAGGGGCAGGGACCACGTCTGTTTTATTACTTTGTAAAGTGCCAGGTACACTGCTTGCGCTATATAAATGTTTGTTAATAATAATAATAATAATAATAATAATAATAATAATTAATAAGTAAGCTGTATCAGCTCTGTAAGGGTAGGTCCATATTAGCCAAGTAAGTTGTATAACCGCAAACTGTCGGGAGCTAGGAGTGAACAACAGGGAATGGATTGCCCCATTATGTCCTGCTAGGTACTTCTGTAACCACAGGGTGCTCTCTCTGGGCCCATGGGCGTGGGAGAGCACACAGGGGAATTAGCAGCCCCCCGGTCACGACCTTCACCCCCTGTTTATCAGGGGTCTATGCTACGTGGGTCCCCGCCCAAGAGGGGTCCCACCCTTGGCCTCCAACCTCCCCTTATAGCCAAGGTCTGCCCCACCAAGTAGCATCTGTGCCGGGCTTACAGCCCGGCAGGGTCCCTTAACCAGTCCTAAATCAGGCATCCGCCCTGGGGAAGTCTAGTCCCACTGTCCGGGTCCCTCCGCAGGTCCCTTCTCTCTGACCTGCTCCATCTGTGGGTCCTCTGAGGAAGGTGGCTCTCGTCCGAGTCCCTGGACTTCCAGGCTGGGAGTCTCCAGTCCGGAGGCGAAGGGAGCTCTGGCAGGCAGCTCCTTCCCCTAGCTTCCTCCTTCTCTAACTGAGCTTCAGGCCTTTATAGGCCTTGAGCACGCTCAGCGTCACCCGGCCTTACTGAGCATGCTCCTCAACCTACTTCCTGTTTGCCTAGGCCTTGTAATAGAGGTGCTACCTGGCCAGGCTTCCTCCCCTTCCCTGATGGGTTACCATCACCCAGTCATGGGGTTGGAGCCCTGACCGGCTTGTGTTCCAGCTGAGCAGCGGGAATGAAAGTCTACGTGCCTACTGCCCCCTTTTTGCGGACTTCTTGTGCCCCGGCTCCTTGTCGGGACGCAGAGGCCCTGGGGTGGGCTGGTCAACATCCTGCCAATGGGGTTTATTCAGGGTCTACTTACAGTGTTCACAGAAATATTGTGAGTAGCCCAGTTCTCCGGGTATCCCGGCCACATCATAATCGCACCAATCACACCCATAGACTTTTAGGGGTCTGTCCAGGTGAGGCTCTAAGGGCCGGAAAGCCGGGCAGTTGTTCAGGAAACTACCGAGACAGTCCGAGGCCTTCAATAATGCCTGGGAGGTCTTGATGTCTGGGGCTTTGGTTGGTTCCCTTGCAGAACTGGCCTGCCGAGGGTTATGGGCTGTCGACAGGGGTTGTGTCCCCTGAGTGTTACATGGTGCTCTCTGGGGTGAACTGCCTTTATCCATGCCACTCCAGGTTATCTGGAGACCCTTCTCTCAGCCTGGAGGTCTTTCCATTTGGCATTCTTCGTCAGCCGTGGCCCTCTCTGTCTCGGTTGCCCAGACCTCTCATGGCACGTTCTTTTGGCATGCTTGATCCTCGCTTGATGGCTTCTCGACCTCTTGAGTATAAGGAGTTGTGGGTATGGAGCCTGATAGGTCCCTTCACCTGGGGCCTTTCTTTCGGGGTTCCTGGTTTTCCTGGACTGCCCCCATCCCCCCCCCCCCGGATGCGAGGGTCCCCATGGAGCTATCGCGGAGGGGGAGGCAATCCCCTTGTCCCTCTTGGGGCCCTTTTTTGTGGCCACCCTCCCAGTTCCTGAGCGAAGTTGGGTAAGTCCCGTCCAAGAATAGCTGGCCAGGGTAAGGTAGGGACGACCTCGACTTTAAGAATATACGAGACCCCTTTTAACTGTGCCGGGATCCAGATCACTGGATATTCCTTACAGTCTCCGTGTATGCACTGGAACTTTACTTTCTCTATGGGACTGATCCATTGGGGCTGTATAAATTCCATGCGTACTAAAGTCTGATTGGAGCCAGAGACCAGTAGGGCCTGCATGGGCTGGTCTCCGATAAGAAACCACCTGGTGGGCCCTCTTAATGGACTGGCTTTGAGCGGTCAAGTCGTAATAGCCCTGTGGTAAGGTCTGTTTCCATGAGGGGGCACTCTCGTTGGATGTGTCCGTACTCCCCACAGCAGAAACAGCGAACTTGGGGCGGTGTCTTGGAGGCCTCCCCTAGATATCTAGTGGCCTCCTCGGGTCCTCCCCAGTCGGGTTCTGCTCCCATCCTCTGAGAGGGGCTCTGTTCCGGCTGCCAGAGGTATATCTCCCCTTTTCCAGGACAACTTCTTGCAAAACTCCCTCTGTTCCCTCCTTGGGGATGCCGCCTGGGTTTACCGGGGCTGTCATGTTTTCCCTTGGTTGGGCCCATGCCTGAGCTCCACGAAGGGGTTTTAAGGGTCTCCATCTACAAAAAGGTCTCAGTGGCCTCCACATCCTCATCCACATCATCTGGTTGCTGCCATCGGACCCATCTTTGTAGCTCACCTGGTAGAATATTGAGGTACTGGTCCAACAAAGCCTGATCTATGATTTGTGCCACACTCCTCTGTTCTGGTTTCAGCCACTGCCAAGCAAGATCTCTTAGCTTAGCGGCCGTTACTTTCAGCCGCTGCTCTTGGGAAAAGGTGTACTGCCCGAACTGGGCTCTATAGGTTCCCTCTGAAATCCCTCACAGGCCAGGTAGCCTTAGGCCACTTCGCCGTGGTGGCCACTCGTTCAAATGTCACCAAATATGCATCCAGGTCATTGGATGCAACCATCTTAGTTAGCAGCATGCTGGGTAACTCTGGTTCCTGCTTCCCATGGCCCCCTTGTAAGTGTGTTGTCAAAGCTCATAGCAGCTGCTCCTGGTGGCTCTGGGCTTGCTGTTGCTGAGCCACGATCTGGGCTTGGGTTTGTTGCTGTTGCTGAATAAAGCTTACCATGGTATTCTGTTGTTTCATGACCAGTTCGAATAGGTTCTGGACGGAAAAGACCGAATCCGGTTCCACTCTCCCTTCCATGGCAAGGCGGCATGCGGGAGACCCTGGTGGTTTCAGTTCCTGCCTGTGGGTGGCGCTCTACCCGTAACCTTTATTCATGTACCAGCTGCACACGTGCAATACCGGCAGGGTCCAGCAGGTGGCACTCTGTCTACATTCTCCACCACTCTGTAACTGGAAGGGGTTCTCACCAGGCCCATGGGCACAAGAGAGCACACATGGGAATTAGAAGCCCCCCAGTCATGACCTTCACCCCTGTTTATCAGGGATCTACGCTACGTGGGTCCCCTCCAAGAGGGGTCCCACCCTTGGCCTCCAACCTCCCCTTAAAGGGTATTTTCAAATGTTATGAGATCACTCTCAACCACAGTGAACCACGGTCAATCCCCCCGGAACGTCTGTTCAGAGGCCGTCAGATGTTCACCACAGTCAATACCCACATGGGATCAAAAACAACCACGCTTCCGGAGCTCCCCGCTGGACCATCTCCAAAAGTGTGGTCAAAGAGATTCCCGACGGGAACCAACGAAAAGTAACGTCTGGTCGGCAACCACCGACCGGAATCAAAGGAGATGATTCCCAGCCGGGGATAAAGCATGCAGCGTCACTGCCAGGCAACGAGCAACAACACAGGCAGCGGAGGGAGATTTAAAGGGCACACAGTAGCAGGGGGACTGGGCGGGATGGAGTGAGGCGGAAGGGAATGGCGAGCCGAGGGCGAGAGAGCAAGGGAGGTGGAGGAGGCGGCAGTAGCGGCGGGGGAGGAGGCAGTCATGCTGCACCTAGAGGCGGTGGAGGGACAGCAGCAGCAGCAGCTGGGATGGACTGACCCGGCGTCTTCTGGGTAAGGTAAGTTTATTTGATCAGCAATTTTGCTATTACAACATATAATCATATACAAGTACTAAAATAAACCATCTTAAAATAACAGTAATAAAATTCTAAATATTCCAAAATCCACCTAAATTTTAGTTAATCGTCTACATCCATGCCAAACTCATCCAACTGATTACGTCTCAACTCCCCTTCTATGCGGAGCAAAAACATTGCCAAAAATGTTAACTGCTGTGAATCAGTAAGCGTAGCTAGCAGCTCGTGCTGCTTTATAGTTTCCATATCCCAATCAGTAAGCAGAGGGTCTATCCATACTTTAAGAAGTAAAGCATATTTGGGGCATTCCCATATAACATGCTGCAAGGTTTCAACCACCTCCAGGCAGTGCTGACAAACCCTTAATTGCCAAGGTATCTGCTTCTTTTGTCCCCTCACTTCCTCTGTATTAATGAGGTTAAACCTATAGAGGGTTATAATCCTTCTAAGTCTACCATCTTGTACCACCTCTAAGTAAGTTTCCAGGCCTACTGTAGTTTTGATCTTTGGATATAGGTGCGAGATCTTATTTCCAGCCACCATTTCCAGGTCTTTATGGTTGGCCCAGACCTCTACCTTATCCTTTATCTCCTGTTTAGTCATTGGCAGGGCTAGTAGCTTTTCTTGGTCCAATGGTACTGCAAGTTCCATTGCCAAGATTCTAACAAACCGTAGCCACTTATAATGTGGAATTCCCGCATGATCTTTCTGTTCAGCATAGCAAACTCTAACCAGCAGGGGGGCATCTCCTGAAGCCAATTTCAGTCAAAATAGCATAATACAGCAAATCAAGTGGGCATACACCGTCATAAGGCCTAGTTCTACCCTCATCAACGCTAAAGGTGTAGTTCTCGGGACTCTCAGAACCGTTCACCTAAAGCAATTTTGTGACATTTGTTATATCCCTGGGCAGTTATCTCGGCTCCATATGTGAGGCAAGGTATCACTTTGGTTTTATAAACCTCTACAATTTGTTTAACTGCAACCAACGGGGTCATATGCGCCAACTTTAATATCCTCCCTACTAATTGGTTTGCCCTCATTACCCGGACTTCATTATTTGCCCTCCAAGATTTAGAAGCTGCTACTATCACCCCCAAGTATGTATACTGGGGAACCATTTCCATTTCCTGTTTACCCACTCTCCATTTGCTTTTTATTCTCGCAGTACCAAAAGCCATAACCTTTGACTTCTTTACATTAATGGTCAGGGAGTTTTACTGCGTATAATCAAACAGTGCTGTAAGTGCAAATTGCAGACCCTGTTTCTTCTGGGAGAGCAGAACAATGTTGTCTGCAAACATCAGGATGGACAATGGTCTAACTCCTGTACATACAGGTGTGGTGTTTGCTACAGAGATAACCTATACCAAATCCTCTATATACAGGGTAAACAACAATGGTGCAAGGAGGCACCCCTGGTGTACTCCTTGGCATAATGGGAAAGCTCTGGTAATTCCTCCTCTGTTGTCCATCCTGACCTTCTGGGTGTTCTGACCACGGCCGGGAATCGGCGGCACGTCTCTTGCGCTTCCCCGGCCCATGATCTGCCGGCCCGATTCCCTGCTGTGGTCCCGGTCCCATCACGTCTGTTCGAGGCTTTTTTTTTTACCACAGGGGGTGGTTGTTCAGTTCACCCCCACCAGGGATTCACTGTGGTGAATTGGGACCTTGTAACATCTGAAATCATCCATAGCTAGGTCTGCCCCGCCAAGTAGCATCTGTGCTGGGCTTACAGCCCTACGGGGGGTCCCTTAACCAGTCCTAAATCGGACGTCCACCCTGGGGTGGTCTAGTCCCACGGTCCGGGTCCCTCTGTGGGTCCCTGCTAGGTCCCTTCTCTCTGACCTGCTCCGTCTGTGGGTCCTCTGAGGAAGGTGATTCCTGTCCAAGTCCCTGGACTTCCAGGCTGGGAGTCTCCAGTCCAGAGGCGAAGGGAGCTCTGGCAGGCAGCTCCTTCCCCTAGCTTCCTCCTTCTCTAACTGAGCTTCAGGCCTTTATAGGCCTTGAGCACGCTCAGCGTCACCCGGCCTTACTGAGCATGCTCCTCAACCTACTTCCTGTTTGCCTAGGCCTTGTAATAGAGGTGCTACCTGGTCAGGCCCTACTGAGCATGCTCCACAACCTACTTTCTGTTTGCCTAGGCCTTGTAATAGAGGTGCTACCTGGCCAGGCCCTACGGAGCATGCTCCAAGACTTAGACTCCAGAAGCTTCCTGGGGTCTAACTGGGCATGCTCCAACCCTGCAGCATTTTAACCTAGACCCTGTACTTGAGGTGCTTCGTGGCCAGGGGATGCCACTCTATTACAATTTCTCCTAAGCAACCAGAATTGGGCACTGTCAGAGACAGGTGCTGGGCTTGATGGACCACGTATGGCACTTAAACAGTCAAAATGAAATACTGATCCCAAACAAACCAAAATAACCAAAACAGATCTCGGAAGAAATGTGAACCAGATCATGGATGATCTGTATTTGGTTGAACCCGAAATGGGTACGGTGTTCGGATATTTTATCTCCCCCCCCCACCCCCTCCAAAGGAAATGGGGGGGGGAGTTTCAGTCTTGGAACAGACTGTTATTATTTTTATTATTATTAACAAACATTTATATAGCGCCAGCAGTGTACATGGCACTTTACAAAGTAATAAAATGTTGCAGAGGAACTCCAGCTATGGAAAGAGTTTCACAGGAAAAAAAAAAGCAGCATCACAGTCTTCAAGGTATTAGTACAAGTATTCGATCTTAGTGTTGGTGCAAGACCCGTTTACATCATTGCGACTCACACTGACATAATGCCTTAGTTCTGGTGCTAAATGCTTTGAGGTTCAAACTGTAAGGCATAACTGAGGGCTTGAACAGGGTCACCATGAAGGTCACTGTCCCTGGCATAACCCTTCAGCTTCCAGCAAAACCCATTCTCTCCCCTGTACACAGCCCAGGACAGGCTGGAAAACTTAAGAAAGGTGGAGACTGCAAAGCTCTTGCTGGGAACTTTTTCCCACCCCCGTGGGCCACTTTGAAATTTACTATAAGCTCTGAGGGATGGAAAGGCTTTGGGGGCAGGGGCAATAAAAGAGTGTACTACTCAGGATAGAGGAAGGAAATGTGGGAGTCTGTGCCATGAATCAATCTGCTATTTCCAAATGAATGCATTTCCCCCTTCCCCTGACCTCATTGGGTGTTTTCAGACAGTCATTGAGCTGGCCACTCCTGAACCTGATCCAAGGGTCCACCCCTGTGTCTGCCCACTTGCAGCCCCATCTGAGTCAGGTTACGGACACAGCAGCTGTTGCGGCTCACAGTCCCGCTCCCCCACACTATAGAGTTGCGGGTGGATAATCTGATGATCGTCTGATGCTCTAGGCTGCCGCCCACAACTCTGTAATGTTGCCTGGGGCTGTTCCCCGGCTGACTGTGGAGCTGCAGCAGTCATCCACCAAGGAGATGGACCGTGGTTCCGCCTCGGACCCATGCCCTGGGTTTGGCTGCCCCGGTCTGCTGGCAGCACTTCAGGATGTTCTAGAGTGCTGCCAGCAGGGCTGTCCCAGATCAGGGACAGCCTGCTCTGCCTCTGCTCCACCTGTACATCTGATGGCCTGCCTTTGGACGGATGGGCTACCCGAGGATGTGGAGAATCAGAGGTGGGTTACTGTCTGTCTGAAAACACCCCCATTCTTTCACTGCTTTTGAGTAAAGATTGGATCCATGGGCAAGATCCAGGAATTGGAGAGTGGTCAAACAAAGAAACAGCCATGGGATAAATTTGGTCCATGGACTGTAGAGGTTCTCCATCCCTGATGTATATGTGGTAGGGGTGGGACACCAGGGAGGATACCGGATGTACCAGTATCAGATCTCCCTGGTACCAGATTTACCGGTATCAGCATACCGGATTTTTAACATTGGCCGCGGTACCGGATTTTTTACATTGCGACTATTGACTTCAATGGCCACAATGTAAAAAAAATCTGGTACTGCGGCCAATGTTAAAAATCCAGTATGCCGATACAGGTAAATATTGGATTTATCGGATTAAGCCGATACACTCAAATACCGGCAATATCGGATCTTGGGAGCACCGGAATTCCCACCCCTAATGTTGGATTTAATTCTCCTTTTAATGTGCTCATCACTTTCATACCTGACATTTGCCAAAAATGAATATTTTGAGGCCTGACCTACATAAAGTCCCATTGAAGACTACATGGAAATTTATTTTCCATTGACTTCAACAGGTTTTGGATCAGAGCTGATACAACTAACCTCCTTTATAAAATCAGCTCTGTGATAGGCCCAACCAGGGGAACAGCTACCATGGAACAAAGGGGATCACTTGAGCCTGGACTCTTAAATGGTCTTCCTGAACTGTTTAGGAAGACGCCACCTCCTTGTCCTATGTGGGGCCCATAACAGACCCCACCCCAGACTTGCTATGCCACTGGTCCCAACCCTGCTGTACCTACTACTTTATATTCACTGACAGATTTTAACAGAATGAAAAAGAGAGGTTAGTTAGCCTGTAACTTGGAAAGAAAAATCAAAGGTTTACTATAGAGCCAGGCAGGGCATAGTGTTGCATGGTTTTTTTAAGTATTGAAGCATTTGGATAATGTTATATATATGTGTTATGCTGCTTTAAAGTGTACATGCTGGTTAAAGCAAATTAATATCTGGAACAAAAAAGTAACTCTATACACTTCAAAATTAAAACAATGGTATACAGCTGTTTACTGCCAGATTCCTGTCATCCTCCTTTAATTCCGCCTTTTAGTTATACGATATCTCTAATGGGATATTTTCAAACTTTTAATGTTGAAAAACAAGTTATAAACAATATTCGTACCATGTGTATCGTTTGGGAAGCACATGCACTAAGCATTTCGACTGAATTAAAATAAAATAAGATGTATCTGAATTAATTTGTGGAAACTTCTTTTTCCCTTCCTCTGCTAAACCACAATTCATATTTGGTTACATCATCTTGAGAGGTGAACCAAGGAACATTTTCACAACAGTGGAAGAATAAATGTTTCCCACTCCTCACGAGTAATTGTTGTGTCCTGGCAATTATGTCATGGGGTAGAAGTGTTCCTCACCACCTTGTTTGCAACTTAACGTGCTATGTGTTCAATGAAATGGGTCAATTATTATTATTATTATTATTAATAAACATTTATATAGCGCCAGCAGTGTACCTGGCACTTTACAAAGTAATAAAATAGACANACCTGGCACTTTACAAAGTAATAAAATAGACACGGTCCCTGCCCCTAGGGCTTACAATCTGAGAGACAGGAGCTGGGGGAGAAACTTAGGAAGGGGGAACAGAGGGAGAGACAAGGGGTCTAACATTCATGAAGATGCGAGGTCTTGTGTCGACGCATGCTTTTGTGGAACATCTCACTGCCTTTTAACTGCAACTCATTGCATATATATGGGCAAGAAGGGAGAGAGAAAGAGATTGAGCCAGATGAGTGTGAGAAGGGTGAAACAAAACACTGCAGAAGATAATTAGGGGAAGCAGTTGCTGCGTGGAACCTAGTAGGGAACCAAGAAAGTAGTGTTAGCATTGTCAGAGGCAGTTTCACCATGTCCTGTCTACTTGTTTAAAGTGTCAGATGTGAATCTTAGGTTTCTCCCTGAGAGTATGTACTTCAGAGGGTCCCAAACGTAGATCAGGGCTCCGTGTGGGCTCACATCATCTGCTGATGGAGTCAAGGGCTTGGTTGATGTTTAATATTCGTATACCTTTGATACTGTCTGGGGATATAGGGTTAGCGGTGAAATGAATTGTTGGTTTTGTATTCATGCATATTTTTCAGTTGTTCAGATATCTCAATATTTTATTTGTTTGATTATTTATTTATATTCCAATTTTTACCCCACCCTTCCAAACTAGGCTCAGGACAGCTTACAAAATATAAAAACATTAAAAAAACCAGCTAAAAATCCGCTTCCTCTACCCCCACTCTGAAGTAGACTGAACAGCTGGAACTGGAACTATCCAGAGCAGATGTTTGAACGAAGTAGAATGAATCTCTGTTCCACTGGACGTGGTTAAAAGTGGCCAAATTTGATTAATCTATTTGCAATGGATATTCATTTCACCTCTAAATGGGATTCTATCGAAGTCTCCAAATGTGTCATGCACTCACACCAGAAGCTTGGGAATCACTGTCCTTCCTTCTACAAGCTTTATTGGGGTGGCACAGATGAGGCCCAGTAATGGATCAGGGACCCAATGTATGCGGTTTGGTACAGACACCACAACAGAAACAAGGTTCCCGTCTCAATGTTTGCAGTCATGGAGGTGCCTCACAGCTAAGTCTGAAACAAATGTTTGAAGTGAGTTGAATATTCATCAACATTATCACATTTGCATCATTACTAAAAGACTTGATATATATTAATTTGATATTCAATAATTTTAATATTTGACAAGTTTGATAATTCTCAGTATGTAATTAGATGGGTGTAGTCATGGTTCAGTGTGTGGGTGCGTTATTTTGGGGGTGAATTAATTTTAATGAATTGGAAATTTGAACTCAAACTTACTGAGCTAATTGTATCAACAAATATTGAACTAAATAAGCATCAAAGTTAGTGGAAATAGCAGATTTTGCTTAAATCAGATTTGAAGATTTGTGAATGGAAATTAATGTTCATATTTGACTCACAAATTGAACAAGCTTTAGTCATTTAAGCTCTCTTGACAACTCTCTTGACCTATTCTCTCTGGAATCCCCGCGCTAAGCGCCTCGTGCGCTGCGGGGGAGGTTTGGGCCTGCCTCTACAAGAAATAGGGCATCAGGGGATCTCCTTGGTTTCCCGCTGAATGCGGGTCCAGAATCAAGCTGGCTGCAGTTGGGAAGCTGCAATCCATTCTGGACTGCAGTTTGCAAAGGTGTAGACGGGGGCGTGAAAAGGCGCTTGCCTGATTGGCCAGCACGGGCCATGTGGTGCAGCGCGCCGTGCAGCCCGTCACTTGGTTGGCGGCGTGCTGCAGAAGCCCACCCACACACCCCTGGACTGGTACCGTGGATCTAATCCGGTCGCCTATTTATTGTGGGATCAGGAAGGAATTTTTCCCTTAAAAAAAAAAAAAGGGGGGGGGTTTTCGACTTCCTCATGGCACTGTTGGGATTGGAAACGTTGGGGGTGCATGTGTGGGCCTGCTGATTTTTTCTAGCTGTCGCGGTGTTCAGTACCATAGGGTTAAACTGGAAAGGGCTTTATAGCCTGGGTGTATGGGCAGATGATTGGGTTCATTCTGCAACGTGTACCTGGTGGGTAATTTAGGGGATGGGTGCCCCAAATTATCACAGGATGGAAGGCCAGGCGTTGTGTGCATACGGGTAGGATTTAAGCGGTCCCGAGGTTAGCTTCAGCAACGTCTGCCCTTTGGAAAAATGGATCAAGTCGGTCCATTAGAGGGGGATCTCCAATCCAGAATGTTGGCATTATGGTACTGAACGCGGGTGGGGGTGAGAGATAGTTGAAGGGTTGAGTTATATCATCTCTTCACCCCCTCCCCCTTTGTTATTCACCCAAGTTAATTTGGTTAATTTGGTTTAATTTTAATCAGAATCTAATTGGCATTCTAATTGCCTCACAATTTGGCATGGGAAACGATTTGAGTTAGGGTAATTGGTTTTTAATTCTATCCACCGTTATTCATACTTGCCCTCAAAGTGGAAGCCCAAGAGGTGGTAACTACTGGGGTGCACCGGCAGCAGGCGGAATGCCGATTTGACATCACACTTTGCCATTAGTGCACACACACACCCATGGCCTTTGCTTTGTCCACTGCCTCGTCAAATGATGCATACTTAATAGTTGACAGTTCCTTCAGTATAGCATCATTTACCGAGCCACCCCGGGGGTAGGACAGATGATGTATCATCCGAAACTCCCCGGCTGTTTTCTTGGGACGATCCCCAGGGGGGACACCACTATGTCTGTCTCTTATACACATCTAGATGTGTATAAGAGACAGGAGTTAAACGATGCATACCGAACTGAAGAAAGCTCTTTGGGGATAGCATCGTTGACTGAGCCACCCCGGGGGTAGGACAGATGATGTATCATCCGAAACTCCCCGGCTGTTTTCTTGGGACGATCCCCAGGGGGGACACCACCAGGTTGTTCATGGGGGGGTGTTCAAAAGGGCCAGCCACCCACCCCTCTGCCACTTTCTTCGCAATTTTTGCTCTAAGTCCTCCCACCCTTCTAAGGATTTCAAGTTGCGAACTGTCTTCTGCTGGGAAACTGGGCCCGCCGGGATGAGGAATCCCTGTTTAAAACCTTATACTACATATTCAACTTCTACCCTATTGGTGTGGGCTCTTAACACTCTAAGTGATCAATTTGAACTGGTGTCACTCCCCTTTCCAGGGCAGTGCCCCAGCGATGTTCCTCGGCTTCCTTTTCCATTTCCTCCTCCCTGGTTAAATCTACACCGGCTACCCCTCTGCTTAGGGCAGTAGCAGGTGCTTGCCGGATGCCCCCCTCCACAATCAGAGCAACCATATCGAAACCTGCAGGTGGTTCAATTGCACCGACCCGCCTTGTTATATCCCGAGCATGAGCCTGGTCCTCCTTGTACCACTCTGTGGCTGTCTCCGCGAAATGGATCATTTGCAGGCGCCACCCACCCTCGCATCAAAGGGTGCCCGCTGTCCGCACATGGTGCATTCATGGCATCAATCATGCATTCAAGCCACAAATCCGGTGCATGCTTGTCTCATGGAAGCCCTGGAGTGTTGGCTGCCCTATGGCGAAATGCTTCATCATAGCGTAGCCACGCCCCTGGAGGTCCTGTACCATGTCCCCTGCAGACGATGTCTGCGTATTTGTGGAGCTCCAATCCGCGCCTGGGGTCAGCCTGCATTATTACCCCCATGTACACTGCATATGCAGATGTCCAGTTACCCCAATTCTGATCCGCTTTAGGGCAGCGGAACTTTTCTTTTTCAAGTGTCCCCTTGCTCTGAGTCATCTACAATTGGGTGCCACTGAACAACAGTGCAAAGAGGTCCACGTACTCACCTCGCCATATCCTCTTTTTCGTGGATTGCAGTAGGTGATTCCCAAATGGGGCTGCCACATCCGGTATAACCCCTCCCCCCCGGGGGGGGGACGAGTCACCCTTGATGTTTCTAGGACTGGAGCTGGTTGGGCCAAACTTGTCCCCTGAATTGGAGGGGCAGGATCTCTAGGGAGTGCCACGCCCACCAGCAGTTCCCTTGCCACCGGTGGGGCGGAGGCCTCCTGTCCTATATTCAGGACAGTCGTTGGCATAACCCACGCCCCGTTAACCATGAGGAATTGGGGGGCAGCTTGCTGTTGGCCAATAGCTGCCCTGCCACAGAGGTTCCAACCGCCTGGCCCCGCGAAGCACTCCTTGGGGGTTATACCTGGATACCATTCACCCCTCCTACCTGGGACGCAACTATGTCTCTCCCCCTCATCTCACTGATACCTGCCGCCCCTTCATCTCCTATCTCCGTGCTCCCCCATCCGGTGAGCTCACCGTACTCCGTCACCACCTGGGTTGCACATCTGTGGGGTTCTCCCACCTCATACAGCTGCGTGCGGTCTTGTGCTCCCCAACTCAGCTTCGTTTCAAGTGCCAGGATCCGCCTCCACATCTCTGCATCACCCTGCTCACCTTGCTGGTCTGACTTTTCCACCCGCCTCCTGTTTTCCAGTGGTTCCTCACCTATACGATGATACGACATCCCGGGCCCCCCTCACTTGGCAAATAGGGGGCCCAGCCCTGGTGCTGCTCCGAGGGCTACTGGTGCCACCCTGAGGGCCCTTTGGTGCTGGTAATATCTCAACCCTGGCACTCCCAGCAGGTCAGTGGTTCCTGTCCAGGGGCCTCTGTCCCATGGGGTGGGGGCCCAGGCCTGGCCTGCCCCTGGCAGAACAGGCCTGGCCTGCCCCAGATGTGGATGGCCAAGTGCTGTCCCAGGGGGCAGGGCCCTGATCCAATGGGTACAGGACCTGTATGAGTGGGCCCCTGCTCGCAGCGCTGACCAGGTCCGCCCCTCTGGCTGTGAACATGGCAGGCCCCCACTGGCCCTTTGGTTGTGGGGGGCAGGGTTCATCGCTCCCCTCCCTCTCCCTGCTAGACTCCCCGTGTGCATTCCTATGGTATGGGAAGGGGCCTTCTGACTCCCCTTCCTCCCTGTACCAGGCTGGGGGGTGCACTGCCCTCTCCCCCTGCCACACTCCTTGGTGGGGTAGGGGGCTAGTCTGTACTCCCCCTGTTTGAGCCCTCACATATTTGGCACTGGGGCAGGTTCCTGCTCCCCCTCCAAGGTGGTGATTCGCCCCTCTCCTGGGTCAAGCCCCGCGGGGGGGCTCTCCATTGTTTCTTCTGCGGGGGGTAGGGTGCGAGCCCGCATCTGGGCCTTGCATGCGGCAAGGCGGGCCAGCATGACCGTCCTTGGTGGGATCGCTTCCCCCTCCCCCCGATCAGTTGGCTCCTCCATGACGGGCTGCTTCTGCGTGACCTCTGTCATTTTCTTTTTCTGCCCAACAGAACTCTTCTTCTTTGTGCGGCCCATCACGCTGCTCCTGGATCCCTATTCAGGTCTGGGACCAGCAGTGAGGGAGCTCGCTGCTGATTCTGTGCCTGCCTGAACGTGGCCCTGAGTGGCTCCGCCCCTCCTACAAGGTGCGGGTCCACTCACTCTCACCACGTCTTGTGCTCACAGCACCTGCGCTCCCTGGTTGGTTGCCTTAGCAACCAGTTCACCGGCAGGGCAGCATTCTAGAATGCTCCCTGCTGCGGCCCCTCCTCTGTGCCTCCTTCATCATCATCATCATCATCATCATCATCTTAATTTTCTCTCCCGCACTCTCTCCGAAGACTCGAGGCGGCGTACAACATCATCGATACACTTACTGGGATTCTTTCCCACACAGGGGACCCAGCATAACAATATCATAGCATACATATCAAAAATCAACCCCCCCAACTAATACCTCCTCTGACCATGCCTACACATCAGGCAAATGGTCCCATCCCTCCCACTACCTATACCCTGCTGCCACCAGGGTATATAGCTGGCTCACCCCTCTCTCACCGGGGAGAGTCAGCCATCTCCACTTCTTCTTCCATACAATACAATACCCACCCCGCCATGATACAACCCCAACAAAGAAGCCCACCTTGGTCCAACACCGGCCAAGGCAGACCCCTGAACAATATTAGATGCTCAAACATTAATAATTAAACAGTTCTCCCATACCCAACCACTCCCTCCCACCTAATCACAACAGTCAGACCCCTCCACCCCCGACTGGCCCCGAAGGGCCCCAAAGGGGCCGCACACTTCGGCTCGCGGCCAACGACCCCGCGGCTGCCAGCGCGTTGTTTTTCATGCTGCTGGGGGAGTGTCCAGGTGGGAGGGGTAGGGCAAGCAGCCGTAGCCACTTACAGTTCTCTGTTTCCCCCCTACAGGTGTCTCTCCTCGACCACCAGATGCAGCACTGCCCAGAGCCCGCTCCGCAGCCGCCACCGCCGCTGTCAGGGATGGTGAGTGCGGCTTCTCACCCGGCCACCAGCGCATTGTTTTTCATGCCTCTGGGGGAGTGTCCAGGTAGGAGGGTAGGGCAAGCAGCCATAGCCACTTACAGTTCTCTGTTTCCCCCTACAGGTGTCTCTCCTTGACCACCAGACCCAGCACCACCCAGAGCCCACTCTGCAGCCGCCACCAGGGATGGTGAGTGGGGCTTCATCTTATAGAGACAGATTTTGGCAATTCCCCCTGAATCTTCACAGCAATGAGTACAGAGCTGAGCTTCTTGTCCAGTTCCCGCAGAACAGTGAGCTTCTTCAGGCGCAGACTGCAGAGTCTGGGCACGCAGCTGGGTGCTGAGCGGTCGATCTCCCAAGTGGCAAACAGGTTCATGGGCACCAGGACCGGCCCAAGCCCCCCAGACCCTCCCATTGTAGCCCCGCTACACGAACCCACCGGCGGGGGGGCGGCAAGGCCGCTCACTCCCCCGGGGCCCTACAAATTCCTGGGTGCACTACAAATTCCCTGTCGCTGCCATGGTGGTGGCGAAGGGCACTTTGTTAATTCTTTTGATGGTAGGGAGCATTTTCTCAGAGGATTCAACAGTTGTGCATGTGTGGTCTATGTGATACAATATCTATGCAAAAAGATTTGTATGGGGCAGATAACCAGGAAACTCAGTGAGAATAAGTGAATATTAGGGATGGGCAAACAGATTGTGGTTCACATTCGGCTGTTTGGTTTGGTCCGGTTTGCCCGTTCGGTTCGGCCGTTCAGTTTGCTCGCCGCGTTCGGGTTCGGCTGTTCGGTTCAGTCGTGTTCAGTTCGGGTGTTCAGAAAAAGTATCATGAGAGTCTGTGATCGCGCCGGAAACCATAAATTTGAGTGCGTGCAGAGCTTGTGTGGGTGAGAGCATGTGTGTTGTGGCTGGCTGGGTGTTCGGTTGTGATTTGTGTGTTTTGGCTGTGTGGTGTGTGTTGGTTTTGGTTTGGCTGGTTGGTGAGTGTTGGTGGGTGCTGTGTGTGTTGGCTGTGTGTTTAAAAAAAAAAAATGGAGAAGAAGGTGACCAGTGCCACCACCATTAAATGCCGGGCCTGGGGGAAGGCCAAGGTGGCGGAGCCGGTGGTGGAGGAAGAGGTTCCTCCAGCCGCTGCTGGACCTTCGGTGGTGGAGGAGGAGCCAGAGCCGGTGGGCACAGGAGGTGCTGCTGCCACTGCTGCCAGGTTTGTAAACTTTTTTTTTACTTTGAGGACAAGAAACTTAAGGCTCTATCCATTAGAGTGAGCTCACTGGAGTGCGGGCGGGTGCATGGGTGGTGGGCATAAGTCAGTCATGAACAGTGGGCATCAGCAGGTAGCAGAGGATGTCTGCCACAAAGAAAGAGGGTACCGTAGTGTGTGGGGCTCTTCCAGAAGTCAGGCATGAGCACGAGCAGCACCCCCACCCAAACATGTGCCAGGCTAGCAAGGGTCTCCACTCTCCAGTTGCCATCCCATTCCCTATGCACCCCCAAATAAGGGCAGGATTTGCACGTGCCAGCCACCAGGGTCTTTCTAGTTGCCATCCATAGTGCCCCAAGGAGGGCAGGATTTGCACGTGCCAGCAAGGGTAATTCCAGTTGCCATCGCTACTAGCACCCAAAGAAGGGCAGGAATTGAACGTGCCAGTCAGCCAGGTCTTCCCATTGCCATTCCAAGCACCCCAAGAAGGGCAGGATTTGCACGTGCTATCCAGGGCCTTTCTAGTTGAAATTCCTAGCATCCCCTAGCACCCCAAGGAGGGCAGGATTTGCACGTGCCAGCCACCGGGGTCTTTCCAGTTGCCATCCATAGCGCCCCAAGGAGGGCAGGGTTTACACATGCCAGCAAGGGTCTTATTCCTCCGCAACACCCAAAGAAGGACAGGATTTGCACGTGCCAGCCAGGGTCACATCTCCCGTTACCATTGCTACTAGCACCCAAGGAGGACAGAATTTGCACGTGCCAGCCAGGATCACGTCTCCCATTGCTATTGCTACTAGCACCCCAAGGAAGGCAGGATTTGCATGTGCCAGACAGGGTCTCTCCATTGCCATCCCAAGCACCTCAAGGAGGGAGGAGTAGAGGCATCATCATAAATGCATGATATTACTTTGGTGTTCTTAATGTGTTCCCATTTCAGAGAGGAATTGGATGCCGGCCCCAGCACTGGTGCCACTGCCAGGCCAAGGAGGACCCCTAGGCCAAGGTCGCCATTGACACCACCAGACATTTGGCAGACAAGGTCAGATGTCTGGAGGTTTTATGACAAGGGCGACAGAATCGCCACATGCAAGGTAAGGCACGGGGACTGGAACAACAGGGAATTTATTGCCCTATGACCTGTTAGGAATGGAAGTCCCCTGGAGAGAGAGATTGGCCTCCCAGTCCACCCACTCGTGGAGACAGAATGCAGGCAGGGCTTGAAAGACCATTGGTCTGACACAGTATGGCACTTCTTATGTTCCTATCTTTTTATACTCTTTTTAGATCTACCAGAAAAGATTCCACCTGAAAAAAGAGGGGACCACATCAGGGCTCATTGCCCACATCGAGCGAATGCATGGCAGGAAAGTGAGGCAGCAGGAGGAGGACTCTGGTGTGCCCGTGGAGCCTCAGCGCCAGAAGAAGGGGGGAAGGCAACCCAAAAGATGGCATGTAAGCCCTCCCCCCCCTTCCAGCCCTGATGTGGAGACCCCCAGGCCCCAGGAGTCTGATAAGGTCACGGCCTTTTGAATTGAGTTGGAGAGGCCCACGCAGGACTACTTCATGGCCGGCCTGCAGATGACAGCAGCCACCATGGAGAACCGCCTGGTGGAGCAGTTCCAGGCAGTCCAGGTGGAGGCGTACAGCCAGTACATCTCCGCTGAGATGGAACGCCTGGAACTATACCACCAGGCGCTCTCCAGGTGGCATCGGGCCGTGGAAGGAGCCATGGACTTCGCTGTGGCCCATGGCTACAACCTACAAGAGTCCCGGGTAGCCGCCCCTCAGCCCTGTGCTGCGCCCCAATGGCTGTTGCCTTTCCCCCAAGTCCCGGGGGACAGGCCCAGAGACTAATAGTTTATTTTATAAGTTTCCTTTCAGTGTTTGCTTTTGGTTTCAGAATGTTGTTGTTGTTGTTTTGTTGTTGTTGTTGTTTAAATAGTTTTAATAAAAGTTGTTGTATTTCTTGTTATGAGCTTTGTCCTAACTGTCCAATCTTTTATCCCTATGTGTTGAAGTTCTGGCTGGCAGGTGGCAGAATCTCATACAGCTTGTTGATCCCTACCAGCAGCACCTGCCACCCCATGTAGCATAGTTATTAACCCAAAGATGTGCTGTGCCAGCAGCAGGGTCTCAACATGCAGACAGCCTCCCAGGAGGTGCAGGACTTGTGTTTGTGTGGGTGGGTGTGACAGAGAGAAAGAGAGACAGGCTCCTTGGCAGCGGGCAGCAGGCAGTCGGAGCTGGTGGTCAGAGGGGCTTTTATTTCCAGCAGCTTCAGTGGGCATCCACGGGTGGGTGCGGAGGAGTAGGCTGTTGGGGTTGGGGGGGGTTAGGCTGGCGTGCGGGCGTCTGGATGCAGTGGAATGGAATGTGGCCCCCAGTGACTGGAATGATTGTCCCAGAATCTAGTTGATGGTTCCTGGGACGGGTGGGCATGACTGATTCAGGGATAGTGGAATGACAGCCTAAAGCCTATTGGACACACTTCATTCAATTATGCGATAGGTGGTAGCAGCAGGTACAGGAATGCACACAGGCAGGCAGGTACATATAATACGTTGTGTTATATTCCATCTCATTATGGTAGGTTTGCTGTGTGCTGAATGTGGGCAATGGGTGCATGAGCATAGATGGGAGTTCTTCTTGGTTCTGGCAGGTGGCAGCTTGAGCTGGATACACCTACCTCTCCCCCTCCAACCCCCATCTCGCTCGTTCTATCTGGGAACCTCTCTCTCTCTCTCTCTCTCTCTCTCTCTCTCTCT